>CABHPP010001641.1:25353-59080 GCA_902168425.1 Peromyscus attwateri | reverse complement strand
GTGGACCAGAGACTTCATGTCCCGGTGACAGCCAAAGGGACATTCTGCCTCATCTCTTCACTTGCATAAACCAGCGTTTCCCTTGACGGTGCCGCGGGTTCGGGCTACGCCCTCAGCGAAACAAACACTGCACCGAGAGCTTCAGTTTCTCCTTCAAGGTGGGGTCCTTCAACGGAGGCATATCCTTGGCCTTCAAGATAACCGCGTGGGCCTCCTGGAAGAGGTTCTCCCCCACCGCAGCTTCCACACGCTGACGCCATGCCGCCAGTTTGGGTCGGCTCTCGAAGATTTTGCAGCCAGCACTCACAGGCTGTAGGGAGCGGAAGCCAAGGAGAGGGGCTAAGTTCCACCATCTACAAGGCAGCACGGCCGGTTTCGGTGTTCCCCCCCACTACATCGACCCTCCTCCACCATGTGCGAGGCGCCTCTCGATGCCTCCAAGAAAGAATTTCTAAGGATTTACTGGATAATGCTAAGAATCAGTGATGGTCAAAAGCTCAGTCATAAATCAGGCATTTCATGTCACGCCTCCCAAGGCTTAGGAAATACTGGAGAAGAAGTGGAAAGAAGATAAGAGACTGAAGAAAAGGGAAAGGAGTCACATAGAACACTGACTTCCAGGAATGGAATAGCATAGCATTTGCATATGGGGCCCATTAGCATCCCTGTCATGGAGCGACGATGGACACTTGGGGGTCTCACCCCTCTCTGAGGATAATGGTTGTTGGGAGAGGGAGACATTTTCTTCAGTGGCCACTGGTAAGGTGCCCATGCTTTGTAAACAAATCCTCACCCATGCACCTGTAAGCCACCTTGAAACTCACTGTAACACACACACACACACACACACACACACACACACACCAACATGATGGTAAAATGGAAGCTAGTGAGAGACAGATCAGCAGGAGGAGGAGAGAGATGGCCGAGGGGTGAATATGATCCAAATATATTATGTACACGTATGAAAGTGTCGTCACGAAACCCATTGTTATGTGCAGTAAATATATGCTAATAAAACATTTTAAAATTCACTTTCTAGATGAAGACCACTAAGGCTCAGGGGGAAAAGTGACTTATCCAGGGCCCCACAGCCAGAGAGTCGGCATGAGCAAGGGCTCCCTCCCAGGACCCACCATCATTCAGCAGGTCGCCCCGCCCCACTCCACAGCACTCACATGCATCAGCTCTGTGATGGCCATCAAGTCAGCCACAGAGATGTGGGATCCTGTAAGGAAGGCCTGGTCCCGCAAGAACTTGTCCTCCAGCATCTGCAGGCACCTGTCCAGTTCAGCCAAAGTGGACGCCAACATCTCTGGGGGGACCGGCTGTCCCAGGTACACAGGGAACATCATCTGGCGGGCCAGCAGAAAGAAAGGTTTGGCTCTGCCCAACGCTCATCTTTTGTTGCCCTCTTACCCATCCACCTCAGCTCCTAGGACCTTTCCTTGCCCTTTTCCTGCATAAAGTCACTCCTGGCTCTCAGGACCAAGACCTCAACACAAAGCCCTCCCCGGTGTAGCAGCTGTCTTCCTGTCCCCACTTCGGATCCCCTTTCACTTCAAGAGGGACCTCTCAAGAGAGACAGGGTAGTTGATACACTGTTGAGGGAATTACTGGGCTAAAGCCAGTACCCAGGAGGGCCACTAGCATGAAACTCTTGACATTCCATGCTGGAATTCTAAGATCCCCAAGTTTAAAAGTTTAAACAGAATATTTAATTTAAAATGTATATTTGTTTGTTTGTTTGTTTGAGTGAGTGAGTGCACACATGCTCTCACACACGCATGTGCATGCCTCCCTCACCACAGCATGCTTGTGGAGGTCAGAAGGCAACTTGCAGAAATCAGTCCTCGCCTTCTTCTCTGTGGACCACAGGGATTGAACTCAGGATGTCAGGCTTGGTGGCAACTGCCTTTACACCCACTGAGGCATATCACTGGGCCAAGAGCTTTCATGTTTAGCCGGGAGCACCATCTCCGATGCATCCCGAGAGGTAACCCTGCCCTTTGTCCCTGTGGCTCACCTTCTGCCACATGGCCCTGGTGCAACCATCCCGAAGGGCTGTGTGCTGCCAAGACAGGTACTCATCCACTCGAGCTCGAGCCTGAAGGTCCTGAGGGTACCAGTGGTCAGGGGCCTTGTACTTTCTACTCAAATACAGCAAGATGGCCACACTGGGGGAATGCAGAGGGGAGGAGAACAAGCCCTGGTCATTTCTTAAGTCACCTTGGTCTAGGGCCAGAGTGTGTTGTACCTGAATCTCCACATGCCTTCTTATCCAGCCTGGGGACCCTTTCAAACACAAGGGGGATGGGAGCTCGCCTCTGCTCAGATTCTCCTGAGGCCCTTCCTTGTCTACAGGAAAGGTCAAAGCCTTTCCCTATTCTCCATCACCTCCCCCCACGGCTGTGCTTGCTTCCTCCACCCCAGCAGGGCTGGCCGCAGCCCTTCAGCCTGTACCCCTGCATGGTCCAACGACACGGCCTTCACCTTGGTCCTTCCAGCAAGAACTCACTTCCCACATCCCTGGCACATCAGTACTGGAAGTTCCTGCTTGCTTACCACCTCGGGAGCAGGCTTCCCTCTTAACCTCTTACCTGAAATCACACCCCCCCCCAGCCTGTCTCCTCTCCAGTGCCCTCTCCACCTGCCATGTTCCTGTCACTCCTCCCTCCGAAATGTGAGTTCCCTGCAGGCCCAGATGATGTTCTGCTCAAGCTCCAAGGATGGACAGTGACCTGGTGCTCCTGGGTGCTCAGCAGAAGAGAACTAAGTTCAATGCGTGATCCTTTGGCTTCAAGGGAAGCAGCGCCTCCCCGCTCCTGCGTGCCCCCAGGATATGTGGTAGATGTGGTATTTGCAGGGCCTGGTACAGCCACTCTCTCTTTGGCACTTCCTCCTGGGGGCTGGGCTAACAGAGAGGGGCTAGGAGGCAGCCTACCTATATCCCAGGCTCACTTTCCTCATCCATAAAATGCAGAGGGAGGGAGGGAGGGAGGCATACCATGTCTTCAAAAGCCCCATCTCAACCCCAGATACCTGTTTAAGTTTTATCTGACCATCTACCCCTTGGGGCTGACACAGAAGGGACAGTCCATGTTGTTGGCAGTGGGCCCCAGGCAGGTGGCCTGCCTCACACAGCTTGGCTGCAAGCCAGGAGCCCATTACCTCTCTGCCAGGACGAAGTCCCCATCCTTCAAAGCTGGCACCTTCCTCAAGGGGTTCACCTGCGCAAAGTCGTCCGTGTAGTGCTCGCCTGCAGAGAGACCAGAGAGGTCAGGGAAGAGGACTCCGGGGCTCTTCGAGGTCTGCCTGCAGCCTTCCCGACATTCAGGCACCAGTTTCCCACAAGAAGCCTCAGGGAAGAGGAAGTTACCATGATGGCCAGTGGATCACAGATATTGATCCTATCACAAAAAAATATTGATCCTATCACAAATATTGATCCTACAAATCCATTTGCCTTCACCTCTGTGAAGCCTGGGTGTCCACTTGAGTCTGGGAAGGAGGTGATTCTGTGCAGTTATGGCTTACCGTCATCCTTATGCAGACACCCAGTCTCATTCCTGGGCGCCGATCCATCTTCCTATCCTAGGCAAGAACTCGGTGGGTTCTTCTGACCAGACTAGGTGACCCGTGCACACCCCTAGAGCTCCAACCCTTTCTAATCTCAGTTCTTAGCTCAATGCGGCTCTTGCCAGGACCAAGTGCCCCATTCAGCCATCTGGCCTCTAGAAGCTCACTTCTTCCTTTTCTGTGCCAAGCCCTCAGAGCTCCCTCCTCACTGGCGGTTCCCAGACCAAACTCACTGACTCTCTCCCAACCACTGTGCCTAAGCCAGATCTGACGATAACAAGCGAGGTTGCCCAGTCAATGTGAGTAGAGTCAGGGAGCATCTGGTGAAGCCAGGTTCTAGATCCATCTGTGGGCCTCTCTCTCCTTCCACTGAATGGACTGTATCACCTTTGTCCACCCCTTCCACAAACTGCCCATGTGCAGGCCCTGTCCTGTGGCCCAAGTTGAAAGCAGGGGGACTCAGCTGAACAGGAAGTTCGAGATTCTCTGCCTGCCCCCTTGTGACTGTGTCCAGTAGTAGCCCTGAGTTCTTCCACTGAGTTCTGCTTCAGAGGCTGGTTTTCCTTCTTGGGTTTGTTTGTTTTGTTTTTCAGGCTAACCAGAACAACATTCCAGCTTCAGTGAGACTGAGTGCTGGCCTCTCCCACTGCCCCTTCACACAGCCCTCTAGCTGACTGGAAACCCCCATAAAGCAAACTTCTAGAAGGGGAGGTGGGGTGTGAAGTCGGCCTGGCAAGCCTGTAACGCCAGCTCTGTGGGAAACTCACAAGGATCATGGGCTCAGCGTTTGACTGGGTTAAGAGTGAGTGCTATGCCTGGACATCTCAGCAACTCTGTCTCAAAATGATAAGCTGAAAGAGGGCTGGGAGTATAGTTCCATGGGAGCATGTATGATAGATATCCTAGTTTGGTCCCCAGTAAAACACACACTACACACACACACACACACTACACATACACTACACACACCACTACACACACACTAAACACACTACACAAACACACTACACACACACTACACACACACTACACATACACTACACACACACACACACACACACACACACACACACACGAATGGCAAGCAAGCCTGGGACTTGACTCCGGTGGGTAGGAGACACACAAGAGCCGTAAGTGGAAGATCACACACCCAAGTAAAACAACTCTTTTCTGTCCCAGAATGCAGAAATGCAAGATGGGGATCCTCCACTTAGAAAACGAGTTAGTTCAACTTTTTTTCTCCAATGCCAGGAGGTGGGATTTTCATGCCCGGGCTCTCCCCCACTACCACCACCACTTCCCACCCCACCCCACCACCCCCGCCTCCTCCCAAGAGCTTCTACTACACCTTTGCATCTGGTATTTGGAAGGATGTTGTTCACCAGTCAAAGGTTCTTTAAAAATCAGTTGAGGGCACTAGAGAGACGGCTTGCTGCTCTTTCAGAGGACCTGCATTCGGATCCCAGCACCCACGTCAGGTGGCTCACAATCACCTAGAACTCCAGCTCCAAAGGACCTCTTTTCTGGCCTTCTGGGGTACCCGTACACACACGCATACATACATACATAAACAACAAAGCTTTAAAAAAAAAAAAAAAGTCCACAGCTGATAACTGATACAACCGCTTCCTCGGGGGAGCGACTGGCGTTTCCTCTCGTTTGCACACCTGGCCTGACCACACACAAGGCTGCAGGCTGCCCAGCCCTCTAACCCGGCCCACCTTTGAGCAACTCTATGGTACGCAGCTGGAAGGGGATGTTGTTCTTCTTGGCGAAGATGTAGACAGCACGGCAGGGCTGGGACATCAGGTCCAGGTAGAGCTCCAGGCCCATGGCGGAGGCTGTAGGAGTGGCCGCTGGCAAACCTGGGCGTCTGACTCTGCGGGAACCGCCTCTGGGGACAGAGCTGGGGGCAGCAGCAACGGCGTGCAGGAACGGCTGGACCCAGACCCTCAGGGCTTCTTATCCTATACTACAGAGCCCGATCACAGCCTTTCCTCCCATTGGATGCTCATGAGAACTTCGGGCCAATCAGAGGCGGGCTGCCAATTAAATCCTGCACAAATCGACCTGAACTGTGTACCTGGGTCTTTCTTGCTTTTGGGCCAAACTCCTCCCCGTACCTCGGGACATGAAGGGCGTTTCCATCGTGAGTTTAGGGGCAAAGGAGCTGTGCTGCCTGCCTGCCTGTAGTTCACTTTCTCTCCCTCCACTCAGGGAGAGGGCTGAGAGAGGAGTGGCTTCAAAGATCCTTGACACAGAAAAAGAAAAAGGAAGTGGAACCGTCTCCTCACCCAGTTCCCCCGGGGCCCAGGACTCGTGATGGGGATGGGCTTTGGCCTAGCGTGCAAAGGCTAGGCCAACACCCTGTGAGGAAATGATCTGGCCCTCTCCATTCTTATTTGACCCCAGCTAATCTTCTTCTAGAAGCTAGGGGGAGGGAGGACTGCAGATGTGTCTGGGATTGGACAAAACTTCTCCACCCACTGCAAAAAGCCTTCAATGGCACTCAGGGGCACCTAAGGCCTATATGACATCACCATTTCCCAAGAGAAACTCCCAGTTTCCCAAAGGACAAGTCCAGGCAATGCATCTTGGCACAATAGGTCATTGGGATAGTTGAGAATAGCTTGGTCTTCGTGGTTCCAAATGTTCCCCTTTAAGGAAGACCTATCCACCCCACCCCCACCCCCAGGAAAGTGTCTTCTTGTCACAGCGGAAGCTGACCTCTCTAGACTGAGAGTGGGGGCGGGGGGGGGGGGGGCAGTCCACATTTTCCCACTGCTTCCCTTTGGTGCTTCGCAGTTCTCCACAAGTTCCCTTTGTCTCCCCACCTCCCCCTACCCCCAACTACAGCAACCTCCAGTCTCTCAAGCGTCCTTCCTGGGGGCCTTCTAGTCCACACCCCCACACCCAAAAGCAAGACTATTATCCCAGAATGCACTCTGAGCCCCTCATTCCTGCTTACGGTGTGTACCCAAGAGTTTGAGCGTGACCTTTGACCGGGAGAGCAGCGGTGGGGGTATTTTCTCCTCTTGACCAAGTCTGTAGGTCAGGAAGAGTTGATGATCCTATGAACAGGCCATGTCCAAGAGCTGGCCTGACCAAGTGATGGATTTCCATGCCTTCAGCTGAGGCACCTGTTGACCCCATTCTCCAAGAACCAGAAGTCTGAAAGGCATTTGTGATGTAGCTCGCTCTGTTTGTTCTTGTTGTTGTTTTCTTTGTTGTTGAGATACAGTCTCACACTGTATCCCAGGCTGGAGTGGATCTCAATGTGTAGCCCAGACTGACCTTGAACTCTTGGGGATCCAAGTGCCTCATCTTTCTGAGGGCTGGATTTACAGGCATGAGCTACCATGTCTATCTGTGATTTCATTCTTGGCAACCATGAGGGGGGACATGACTCTCAAAGCCTGGGAAATGGAGTTGTCTTTTGGAAAGATAACTGGGCCAGAATAGAGGAAGATCAAATAAACAACACAGAGAAGCTAAGGCTCAGGTCGAGCCTGGGTTTATTATCTGATTATAGTTGTGGTCATGTGTGGCTATCATGGAAAAAGGGTGAAGATGGAGCCCAGCCTAAAAACCATTATGCTGTGAGGCTAGGATGCATCACTAGAGCAATGAAGCACTTTGTGAACTGCTATCGTTGGTGCAGGGATGAGGCTTCTGGACTCACTGGATCATGGCCAGCACTCTAGGCATCATCTTCTGCTTTATGATGGGGTTGGCAGGTGGAGAGTCCTTAACCTTCAGGATGACCTCATGGGCCTCATGGAAGAGATCCTTTCCCACTGCTGCCTCCACTCGATGGTACCACGCAGCCAGCTTGGGATGTCCTTCAAAGACTGGACAGCCACCACCTACAGGCTATATCAAGAAGGGAACAGAATGGGGGTGGGTGAGTTCGTGGCTATTTTGGTTATTAACTTGACATACATGGAAAAGAGAGAACTCAACTAAGGAATTGTCTACATCAGATTGGCTTGTAGGAATGTCTGCATGGTGTGTTCTTGATTGTTGACTGATGTGAGAGGACCTAGTCCACTGTGGATGATGTCACCCCTGGGAAGGTGGGCTTGGGTTAATTAAGATAGCCGAATGCAAGCCTGGGAGCAAGCCAGGGTGTCTTCTGTGGCCTCTCTGTTTCTCTTCCTGCCTTCAAATTCCTTCCTTGAGCTCCTACCCTGGTTTCCCTGGATGATGGACTGTAACCGATAAACTGAAATAAATTCTTTCTCCTCCAAGTAGTTTTCACTCTTTGTCATGATATTTATCACAGCAACAGAAAAGCAAACCAGAACAAAAATTGGTGCCAGAAGTGGAGTGTTTCTGTAATGGACCTGACCATGTTGTTTTTGGGGTGGAGGGTTATGGAAGCATTTGGAACTGTGAGCCCAAAAAGTCATTGAGTAGTTAGAGATGAATGAGCCATTCTATGGTAGTTTGAAGGAAACAAATGTTGAAAGAAATGCAGATGATGGAGACCTGGTTTGTAAGGTTTCAAATGGAAGTTTAGAGTCTCTCAAAGACTCTATCAGGGTCACTAGTATGATATATTATAGCGCAAATTCTAATTGGTCTTAATAATAAAAACCCAGAGTCAGATATCGGGGTAAAAGCTGAAAGATCAGGGAAATAAAGGAGCAGCCAAAGTCACCTCTTTTTGTTTGTTTGTTTGTTTGTTTGTTTGTTTTTCAAGACAGGGTTTCTCTGTGTAGTTTTGGTGCCTGTCCTGGATCTTGCTCTGTATACCAGGATGGCCTCAAACTCACAGAGATCCGCCTGGCTCTGCCTCCCAAGTGCTGGGATTAAAGGCGTGTGCCACCACCGCCCAGCGCCAAAGTCACCTCTTACCTCCATGACTCCTCAGACCAAAAAGGGCCGAGCTCCTGTCTCTGCCAGCCTTATATTCCAATTTCTGCCCAGTCATATCACTTCCTGTCTCCTGTCTATACAGACCTACAGACCTCTATGGTTAACTAATGGCTAGCTCCACCCTCTGATCTTCAGGCAAGCTTTATTTGTTAGAACACAAACAAAATATCACCACATTTCTTCCTTTTTGTCTAAAATAAAAAAGGTTATAACTAATATAAGAAAAAATATATACAAATATATACAAGCAATAACTACATCAAAAATATTTAGTCTATTAACATTTGACAAATTCAGAGAAAATACTCCATTATTTATCCTATCTTGGTAAGTCCAATAGGTTGTATCTAATTCACTTTCTATTCTAACTTGCATTACCAAAACTATCTTTTGTCTCTCAACCCTATACACTTTACACCTCTTTAGTGAATTTCTTTTCTGAATCTGATAACAAGGAAAACTATAATTATAACTACAAAAACCCAAAGTTCCTCTGCAATGTTGGGGCATCCATCTTCAGCCTACAGGCCTAGCATATCTGATAGACTTATCTGTGAAGCAGAATATTCTGAAGGACTGTCCTACCTTGTCTTGGCAAAATTCGGCAGTCCTTTATTTTGTGTCCTGATTGTCCAATTTGTACAGCATACTGTCAGCAGTGGAGGCAAGGGCATTTTCTTGCCCAGTGGCTAACTTTTGCCACAAAGAAAGTAAACTCCATATGGAGTTTCTTCGATACCCATCATCTTCTCTGAAGTACATTGGTGCTGCCAGGAGCAGACATGTCTCATTGTTATAAGAAAAGAATCTATGTTATTAAAACATCTTAAACGCCACATTCTGTAGATCTCTGAAGTGTTTGAAGATGACCTGTCTATCTAAACTATATCTCTGTTCAACCTTGAAAACATACCTAACCTGACTGCAATATTGTAATGACTAACTACTAACTTACATTTCTTTATATCCTAAATAGTAGATAATAATAACTTTCAAGGACTAGAAATTTGCATAACATTGTTAAATGAGTTGTATAGGTACAATAAATTGAACGAGAGTAGAAATGTATGTGCAGTATGTTCTAACAAATAATCTCAAATTTACATCAATATACAACGAGCCTTATCAATGTAAAATATTTAAAACTAGTAGTTCCTTTCTTGGTTTAAAAGTAGATTCAATAATCTATCTTTTTATCCTATCATATCTATATCCCCTTTTTTCTTTTCAGAGGAGATTCAATAATCTACCCTTTCATCCTATCATTTCCATACTCCCCTTTTTTCTTATCAAAACAAGAACCCTGAATCTAATCTTCTTTGTTCAGTTTTTGCCCTGACCATTACAAATAACAACTTGTAATCAACCACTCTAAACAATGACAAATATCCATAATCTACTGAATGACCAAAAACCACCCGCCCCACATTCCTTTTGGGAATGTGGGCATTGTGTTCTCAAGTTTACTTCCTGCTATCTGGGAGGGATGGCATCTTTAGGGGATCCTGAAAAGAAAAATTTGGGTTAATTATCAAGTCCTGGGAGAGGCAGCTGTATCATTTGTTATCCAGTCTCTGCGTAATGGGAAAGTGCAGGGCTTGTCTCAAGTCCTGGCTAGAGTAGTCTGTGAGGCTGGATCATCTCAGTTAGCCACCTCAAAATTGTCCTGAGTAGTTTGTAGTCCAAAGCTGATCTTTGGGTGAAGTTTGTCAGCTTAGTGGCATTATCATAGTCCTGGTGGAATCCTTGTTGTGCAGCCCCATCATCCTTTTGGAGACTTCAAAGGTCGCTGTTAGGCATGGTCGTGATTCACTGCAGAAAACTTAAACATTTTAAATGTCATATGAAGTATATCTTGAAGACATTAAAGGACCATAATTTGTTATGTATATCTAGAGTACAAAAACTTAATTCCTAGTTACCTGATAAAGACTCAAACCTGAAATCATGTACAGGAAGCTAGACGAAGCCTTTTTCTAGAATTAGTCAGCACTCTATATGACCATTAACATCATGACAAAATGTTTTAAAATATATATTGATCTTATATAATATTTATACCCTAAGAAAAGTTTTAAGCCAGGCAATTTAAAGCACGCCTTTAATCCCAGCACTCGGGAGGCAGAGCCAGGCAGATCTCTGTGAGTTCGAGGCCAGCCTGGGCTACAGAGTGAGTTCCAGGAAATGCACAAAGCTACACAGAGAAACCCTGTCTCAAAAATCAAAAGAGAAAAAAAAGAAAAGGAAAGGAAAAAGAAAAGTTTTAAAGAGTCAAAATAAAACCAAAAGATTATTCGATTAGTGGCAATAAAATAGTCCTTTAATTTTGGTTTTTCTTCTGTCTCATATCAGGTGGCTCTTCTGACATGAGACAGAGATTTTGAATTTTACTTTAACAAGCATGCTTGAATTTAGAGAAGGAGAAAAACCGCACTCCAGCTCCAAAACCAGCTTTAATTTTCAATTGAACTGGGACTCCAAAAAGACCAGTTGCATTATATATCTTTAGAGAACAGCAGAAACAAACATTTGGGAAGATTTATGAAATTTTATCCTGTTGGAAATGTGATATATTAATAGGATCTCTGTGAGTTCGAGGCCAGCCTGTAAAATTATAAAATATAATAATTTACTCTTCTTCTTGGGACATTTTTTTCTGGATGATTTGTCCTTTTTCTTCAGATGTCTCATTTGTCCAGTGGTCTTCAGATTCCTTAGCTGGATGCCTTCATTCTCCTGAAAAGGCAAAAACAAAACCCTTCCCCAACCCTAATTTTGGGGTTGTTCCCTTATGGCAAGTTATATCTGATCAAATGAAAAGCGTTTCTCAGTGGTGTAAGTTAGTTTAAATTGAATGGTCATGCTGGTTGATGAACTATCATCTCTTCTAATCAAGAGGTCTCTTGTAGCTAGAGTTTTCCTGCCTGACCCACGGTCAGGATAAATCTCTCTCACCTGCCAGTCCCACAGCCGCTCAGACCCAACCAAGTAAACACAGAGACTTATATTGCTTATAAACTGTATGGCCGTGGCAGGCTTCTTGCTAACTGTCCTTATATCTTAAATTAATCCATTTCTATAAATCTATACCTTGCCACATGGCTCGTGGCTTACCGGCATCTTTACATGCTGCTTGTCCTGGCGGTGGCTGGCAGCGACTCCCTCCGCCTTCCTGTTCTTTTAATTCTCTCTGTTAGTCCCGCCTATACTTCCTGCCTAGCCACTGGCCAATCAGTGTTTTATTAGCAACACATTTGCCATACAGAACATCCCACAGCAGTCTCTCTTGTTCTGGTTTCGCCTGAAATTTTTGTTTCATCTCCTAAAGCTGTTCTGTCATCCAGAGCAGTATGGTTTTTTACAATAGGCATTAAGTCCTTTAATTGCTCTGGGAAGGAGTTTCCCCCACAGTCACATGGAATGACTGAACCAAATTTGACATGGGTGCCCTGCAAGAGGCCCCTCAAGGCATTTCCCAATGGCAAAGGGTTACCTTGACTGTCCCTTGTTGATCTACATTCATTAGTTCAAAGTCTGCCTTTGCCACACCTTTTGCATAATCCAGGAGGAAGGGGTGTTCTGTTTGGATTATTCTTAGAAAAAAAAATTTGTCTCTAGGAGTGCCCTGTTTACAATCCCTTTTTAGATGACCTTATTTACTGTAATTGAAACACCTGACATTTTGATTTTTCTTCAAACCTCTGGAAAACACCTCTCCTATCCAAGCATCATCATGGTTATGAGATCCAATATTGACTGTATCTCTGATCCATTCCTCTAAGAATGCTGATCTTGCCTCTAACAGTCTAATTATCCTTTTGCATTGTACGTTAGCATTTTCAAAAGCCAGAGATTCAATTATTATTTGTCTAGCTTCTGAATTTGGTATCATTTTATTTACTGCTTAAGTCAATCTTTGTAAGAAATTAGTGAAGGTTTCCTTTGGGCCCTGCATTACTTTAGTAAATGACTCAATTTTCTTTCCTACTTCTTCAATTCTGTCCCAAGCATTCAAAGCTGCTGCACAGCATAAAGCCAGGGTGTGATCATCATATAGAGATTGCCTTTGTACATTAGCATATCTCCCTTTCTAAGAAGTTAGTCTTGGAAGATTTCCACACCTCTAGCCCTACTTCATTGTTTAATGGTTTTAACCTCATCCTTCCATCAGGTCCTCCACTGTAATTGAGGACCAGGCTCCAAGACTGCTCTAGTCTTGAGGGATAATTCTATTACAAGTTAGGCCGGGCATTGGTGGCACACGCCTTTAATCCCAGCACTCGGGAGGCAGAGGTAGGCGGATCTCTGTGAGTTCGAGGCCAGCCTGGGCTACCAAGTGAGCTCCAGGAAAGGCGCAAAGCTACACAGAGAAACCCTGTCTCGAAAAACCAAAAAAAAAAAAAAATTCTATTACAAGTTGACCACGAGTTTAACATCTGCTTCACAAAAGGTGAATGCATGCCATATGAGACTATTGCTTCCTTAAATCTAACATTTCCACAGAAGTCCATTCAGTTCTTACACAGTCTGGGGGATAGCTATCATTTGGTAATTCCTGTAAGGTTACTGGGTAAATTCAAGTTGGTTGTTTGGAAACCTTAGGCCATCCCTCTCTAACCTTATAACACAATGCTGAAATTGGCTATCCTTTAAATTCTTCTGTCTGGGTCTGAATATCTCTATGATCTGTTTTAGTAAGTTTTAAACATTAAAACTTGTATCTTAGCACCCATATTAACCAACTTTTTTAGTGACAAAACAAAAACGATAAAACTGATGATGTTTATAATTGACATTACATACATTACATCTAAATTAATTATCCTCTCATTTAATTGTTCCATTTTTAAACCATCTAGCATATTATCATGCAGAGACCTAACTCCCTCCATTGTAATAGTGTTTTCCATTTTTTTAACACAGGAAAAAGACTCTCTCTTTTAACTAATTCTCCCCCTTTAAGAATTCTCATCAAATCTGCTGACAATGACGGTTCATATGACAGTGAAGTGTGAGGCTAACTGTCTGAAAAACACACACAGGGGATCATGGGGAAGAAACATGTGCACCGGGAACTGCCTAAAAGCAGAGCTGGCTGGTGGTAAGGGGCTAACTCCAGCAGCATACTGAGCCTATGCGCCTGTGGAGTTTGTTGCAGAGAGGCTGCAACAGAAAAAAATCCCAAACTCACTCAGAGGCTTAGGGAAAAAAGACAGGAAAAGCTAGCCAGTGGGGTAGTGACTGGTGGGAGCCCCTGCATGCAGCTCTGGCATGTTCCGGTGGCTGCAAAGCCACAGGCAAGCGGCTTTTTCCTGAATTCATGCCCCAAAGTTAGATGCCAGATGTAGCACTAATTCTAATTGGTCTTAATAATAAAAACCCAGAGTCAGATATCGGGGTAAATGCTAAAAGATCAGAGAAGTAAAGGAGCAGCCAAAGTCACCTCTTCCCTCCATGACTCCTCAGACCAAAAAGGGCCGAGCTCCTGTCTCTGCCAGCCTTATATTCGTCTCTCTGCCCAGCCATATCACTTCCTGTCTCCTGTCTATACAGACCTCCAGACCTCTATGGTTAACTAATGGCTAGCTCCACCCTCTGATCTGCAAGCAAACTTTATTTGTTAGAGCACAAACAAAATATCACCACAATATACTAATAGTCTGTGGAAGTAAAGCATTGGGACAATGGATGCTGGTTAGCTAGGGCTGAGAACTCAGCTGTCGTTAATAAGACCTGCAACACTGAGGTAACATCTGGGAAGTATTTTCCTCAGGGTCAGCACACAGAAGTTGTGGGCCAATAATGGGGTGGGCAAGGATGCATATCAAACTGGCAGCAGGATTTGGCAGATGGTGTGTAAGAGTCTCCCACACGGTACTGGATTTGAAGGCATGAAGGAATCATGGAGAGCAACCAAGGTTTGGCACTGTATGAAGCCAGGAGGGGCCATTGGTGAAGTTGTAGACTCAGTGTTAGTGGAAACTCCAGAAGGCTGGATATGCCAGGACTATGAGGTGACCACCGAGGACAGTGGCAGGTGTGACATGAGTCCAGCCTGAGCCAACAAGACGAACTGTGTGGTACAGATGGCGGAGCAGGAGAACTGCAACTGCCCAAGCCCTCTGGAGCCCAGGAGATCACGGGGGAGTCACAGATGTCAGACACTGAACTGTCCATGCTATAGGACTTTAGTTTTGCATTGGCCTGATTGTAACTCTGCCCTTGTTCTTCCCTTGTGAAACAAGTTCCCTTGGGGAACAAGAAATTATATAACTTATTTTTGGATTTTACAGATTCCCACAGTTAAGAGACTTCGGATTTTTGTTGTTGTTGTCTTTTTTGTTTGTTTTGTTTGTTTGTTTGTTTTGAGACAGTTTCTCTGTGTAGCCTTGGCTGTCCTGGAACTTGCTCTGTAGACAAGGCTGGCCTCAAACTCACAGAGATCCTCCTGCCTCTGCCTCCTGATTGCTGGGACTAAAGGCATGTGCCACCACCACCTGGTGGCGAGACTTTGGATTTTTAAAGAGAACTTGTGCTTTTTAAACCATTGGACTTTTTAAAAGACTATGAGATATTTAAAATTGTATTGTGCTCTGTGATACTAACATGAGATCCTGGGGACAAAGAAATGAAAGATGATGGCTAACCGTGATGTGTTTGTGTGTCAGGCAGACAAGGAGTACATTGCGCTGGTTAGTTTTTTCCCACTTGACACACACCTAGATATACCTAGGAAGAGAGAATTTCCACTGAGGAATTGTCTCCACCAGATTGGCCTGTGGGGATGCCTGTGGGGGTGTTTTCTTGATTGCTAATTGATGTAGGAGGGCTCAGTGCACAGTGTGCATGGTGCCATCCCTGGGTGATGGGCCTGAGCTGGGTAAGAAAGGTAGCTGAGCAAGCCATGGGGTACAAGCCAGTAATCAGCACTCCTCCATGAGTTCTGCTTCTGCCTTGAGTATCTGCCTTGGCTTCCCTCCATGATGCAATATAACCTGTAGGCCAAATGAACCCTTTCCTCCCCAAGTTGCTTATGGGTTAGTGTTTTACACAGCCACAGAGAAGCTAACTAGCATGGCCAAGGACAAACATTATAAATCTGGAAGGAGCGTCAGCACATAGGAACAGATCGACTACTGGGGGTTAACAAAACTGGGACTTCTGTAACTAGCCAGTACTCCCTGTGTCTTACGGGCCCACTCTTTTTAGAGCACTCACATGCATCAGCTCTGTGATGGCGACCAAGTCAGCCAGGGAGATGTGAGACCCAACAAGGAAGGCCTTGTCCTGGAGGAACTTGTCCTCGAGCACCCGTAGGTTCACATCCAATTCTGCCAGTGTGGCTGCCAGCGTCTCAGAAGGTACTTGCTCACCCAGGAAAACAGGGAACATCACCTGGTGGGTAGGTAGACAAAATAAGGAATTGGAGCCAGCTGAGCTTTGGGGGGTAGGAAGTCATGTCTCCGAACTTTGGAGCTGCCTTTTAGTTCTATGCTTCTTCCTTTGTGGCCTGCCCAGACCTGCACGGAAATGTCACCCAAGTGACATTTTTGTTTACAAACAAATAGTCCTGCTTCCACCATCTCTGGTTGGCTGAAAGAAAAGAAAGAAAGAAAGAAATAGAACTAATATTTTTGAGGAAAGAAGCAGGTTAGGAACCGCAGTCATGTGTCACTCATTGTCGAGACTAAAGTGGTTACTTTGTCTTGCAAATACCGCATACTTTCACAACATGAATTATGTAGATCAGTCACTCAGACAGCCTCTTCATTACAAGCAAGGGACAAGGTAAACGGAAGTCCATATGGAAGCACAGAAGACCTTAACTAAAGCAATTCTAAGCAGAAGAGCAATACTGAAGGTATTGCAGTACCTGTTCTCAAACTAACCTACAGGGCTGCAGAAACAAAAACAGCATGGCACTGGTACAAAGCAGTCATATATGTCAGGGTAACAAAAGAGAGGACCCAGGAACAAGCCTACACAGCCACAGCCTCCTGATCCTTAACAGGAGGGTTAAAAACATAGACAGGAGAAAAAGGCACCTCCACAAACAGTGCTGAGAAAAGCAGATACCCGTGTGTAAAAGAGCGAAACTAGATCCATATCTTTTATCCGGTACAAAAATAAATTCAGCATGGCTCAAAGACATTAATATAAGACCTCAGATATTGAAACTGGCAGAGGAAAAGAAAAAAAAATCATGAGTAAAACACTTCAAGATCTAGGCATAGACATGGACTTTCCGGGGGTTCCAGTAGCCTAAGAATAATCCTAAAACTTGACAAATGGGGTGACAAGAAAGTATAAGTTTCTATGAAGCAAAGAAAACAATCACTAGAGTAGACAGACAGTCCACAGAATGGAAGAACATCTTTTCCAGCTATACGCCAGACAGAGGAGTGACGTCTAGATTCTAAAATAATACAACAAACTGCAACAATTAAACACCAAAACACCCAACCGATAAGTGGGCCAGGGAACTGAATATACAGTCCCCCAAAGAAGAACCACAAATGGCCAATTCCCACTTGGAAAGTGGAGCCAGTAGATGGTATGATATCCATGCATATACAGGCAGCATTAAATGGATTCAGTGAGCTTAACAAAAACAAACAAACAAACAAACAAATAAACAAAAAGCACATGAATTTGGAAGGGAAAAGTGTTGGGGGTGGCCAGGGGAAGAATTGGAAAGGAGGAAATGGGGATGGATTTGATCAAAACACATTGTATGCATGTATAAAATTCTCAATAAAAAAGAACAGAAAAAAAAAAACAGTTTGACAGCCTTAACAATCAGGGAAATATAAAGATGCTTTGAGATTCCATCTCAACCCCAGTCAGAATGGCTATCATTAAAAAAATAATAAAAGACAGGGTCAGGAGAAACTGCTCAGTTGGTAAAGTAACTTCAGATCCTCAGCACCCACATAAAAAAGATGGGTGAGCTCCAGGTTTAGTGAGAGACCCTGTCTCAGAAAGTAGGTAGAGTTTCTAGAGGAAGACACCCAATGCCCACCTCCTTTTCTATACACATGAACCCACAAATGTAATATGCACACACAAATGCACTGAATAAATTAAAACAAACAGAAACCAAATGGCCATAAATGCTGGTGAGGATGTAGAGAAAGATATACACACACACAAATGCATTAAATAAATTAAAACAAACAGAAGCCAAATGGCCGTAAGTGCTGATGAGGATGTAGGGAAAGACTTCTCATATGCTGCTAGTGGGAATGTAGCCTCCTCCAGCCATTACGGAAGTCAGTATGGAGGTGCCTTAGAAAACTGAAAATAGAACTATCGCAGGACCCAGCCACAGCACTCCTGGGGATTTTATCAGCTATAAGGAAAAACGAAGTCATAACATTAGTTAGAAAATGGATGTAACTGAAAAACATTATTTTAAGCAAAATAAACCAAACTCAGAAACACAAATATTGTGTGTGTGCACATGTGTGTGTATGCATGTATGCTCGCTCATTCATGTTGTTCATAAAATATAGAAATGGGGGGTGGGCAGCTAAGGGGTGGTGCAATGGCTTGGTAGGTAAAGGCACTTGCTGCCAAGCTTGATGGCCTGAGTTTGGCCCCTAAGACCTATATGGTAGGAAAAAGCCAACTCCCAAAAGCCCTCCTCTGACCCCCACACATGCACCATGGCACACACCACCCTCCCACATGCATGTGCGTGTACACACACCCCAGCAAGAGTAGAGAAAGAAGATAAGAGGAGAAGGGGAGGAGGGGGTGAGTAAAAACAAGTGGGTATGAAAAGCCAAAATGAAATCTATTACTTTGTGTATAGGTAAAAAAAAAAAAAAAAAAAAAAAGGCCAGTTTGGTCACACAGGCTCCAGGATTGAACTCTGAACGGATGGAACCGGCTAGGTAAGAAATTTTAGTAGCCTCATTGATATTGCCCCACTAGTATCCCATAAAATTGATTTCTTTTTTCCCTTATAGCTTAATAGATCAAATCATTCACAATAGCTGACCGCTGGAATGTCATGGGGTCTTGTGGGACATTTTTTTTTTTTTTTTTTTTTTTTTTGGTTTTTCGAGACAGGGTTTTTCTGTGTAGCTTTGCGCCTTTCCTGGAGCTCACTTGGTAGCCCAGGCTGGCCTCGAACTCACAGAGATCCGCCTGGCTCTGCCTCCCGAGTGCTGGGATTAAAGGCGTGCGCCACCAACGCCCGGCTAAGGGACATATTTTATTTGACCCAAGTCAGAGGTTTGACTTTGTTTTTATTTCGAGACAGAGCCTTGTGTAGCCCAGGCTATGTGTATAGCTGAGCCTGGCCCTTGAACTCCAGAACCTTCTGTGTTTGCCTCTGCCTCTATCTCCCAAGAGCTTCGTCAGGTGTGCGGCTCCAAAGCAAAGTCCTTTCTTACCATGACAAAATAACTTATCTTTAGCTTCTGATGCTCAATTTTGTGCATCTTTGGTAATTGTCCTAAGATTTCCCTCCCCTGCATCTCCATTTAAGAGAGGGTCTTACTATGTAGCCCAGGCTATCCACAATCTCCCTACCTCCACCTCTCAAGTGCTGGGATTGCAGGCATCACTGAACTCAGCTAAAATCATCTTTGGAATGTATCTCCAACTGGGTCATGACAAAGTCTCGATCACTGGGTCTGGAAGGACAGTATTACTGGCAAACTGGTTTTCTCTAGCCTCCATGGGTCTAATTTCAAACAGTCCAGAATCTCAATTGTTGAGAGCTGGACCAATTGATCCAAGGTTTTCTCAGAGGCCCCAATGAAAGGACAAAAGGAACCTACTTTTGTATCTTGCCCAGGAGCAGACTTGGCCAGTTTGGGGCTGGGGATAAGACCTTGAAGGAGTTAAGATTTCAGTTCCTGGGAACTTGGCTTTTCCCCATGAAAAGACTCGAGTTTTCGGTCCCAAGGCCACTATGTGCTCCGTCTGCAATGCCCTTGCGATATCCTGTGCTTCCTTTGTGCAACATTGCTTGACTTTGTCCCATTGTATGACAGTTTCTGCTGACTCTGTTCCGTTTCGCCCCTGGAAACAGTTGTACTCCTTAAGAAGCTTGCTTGACATAAGATGTAGCTTGCTTGTGCAAGACCTCATGACCCCAGCTTTCCTATCTGTCTTCTTTACTTTCTCATCTCCTGGCTAAAAGGGAAAAATCAGTAGCCATCTTGAGAGACGCTTCCCCCTCCCCTCCTCCAAAGGTATTTGCTGACTGGCAGTTTCAGAAGTGACCAGAAGTTCAACTTATAAGGCTGAGACGATAAATCTATGTATCCTGGACTTGGCAAAACAAAATATAGGGAGTGATGGGCTCAACTGACCTCAGAGGTGAGTAGGACTGGAACAATAAATCTGAATGTATATATCCTGGGTTCAACAAAAGCAGGACATAGGGAGTAAAAAAATTATGTCTCTGTAGATACCCTGAATCCTGTTAGCCATCAGTAACCTCATGCTTATAGTTCATCCAGTAACTTCAAAGAACTGCCTCACCCCTAGCCCCCTTGTCCAATCCCAAGCTGCATGTAAACTTTTCCTATATAAACCCTTAAAGTGAGCGCTCAGGGCCGGTCTCCTCCACCGGCTGTGTCGGATGTTGGACTGAGGACCAAGCTTGCTTGTTTTGTCATTAAAAACCTCTGTGTGCTTGCATCGGATATTGGCTCTGTGGTGGTCTTGCGACCTGGGCACAACACTGGCCACCTCCCACTTCCAACCCTGCCGCTGGTCCAGGTCACTCAATAGGCAAAGCCACAGGCAGCTAAATGGCATCTGATTTTTTTCCTGCTGCTGTGATAGAACACGCTCACAAAAGGAACTTAAGGGAGCCAGGCTCACGGTTCCTGATACGGCTGTCATGATTCAGAGGTCGTGGCACCAGGAGCTCAAGGGAGCCAGTCACATTGCATCCACACAGAGAGTGATGATTGTGCTTGGCTCATATTCTCTCCCCACCCCTTACTTTTTTTTTTTGAGATTTTATTTTTATTTTATGTATGTGGGTGTTTTGTCCACATCTATGTTTGTGCACTATATATATATATATATATATATATATATATATATCTTTATATACCATAGAGGTTACAAGAGGAAGTCGGTCAATCCTCCAAAACTGCAACAGCCACCTGGGTGCTGGGAACCCAACTGGAAGAGCAGCCAGTGCTCTTAACCACTGAGCTATTGCTTAGGGCTTTCATTTTTCTCTTTTTTAATACAATTCCAGCCCAGGAAACAGAGCTGCCCACAGTGGGGAGTCTTCTCTCCTCAATTAACCTAGTCAAGATAATCCCCCTTCAGATGTTAACAGATGTTCCTTCTCTCAAATGATTCTAGAGTCTATCAAGTTGACTGTAGTGGGTAGCTGTTCCAGCTTTGACCTGGAAGTACTACCCCCATTGAGGCTTCTAGTAACTGTCATGCCTACGAGGTGGGGCTGAGAGAGGAGCCCTGAAGACCCGAGATCTGGATGTGCCGGCTCTCTTGGTTCCTGTATCCTGGACGCTGGAGGTAGACCGAGCAGAGTTCTCCAGAGAACACCACTGGACTGCACTTCACCTTTCCCAGACCCTGTAACCTATCCCTTTACTTGTAAGTTACCCCACAAAATAAACCTCCCTTTTAACTACGTGGAGTTGCCTTAAGACTTCCACCAATAGTTGACGACTAAGATTAACCACTGTAAAACCTTTTACCGGAGGGCCATTCAGTTTTTTTGTTTGTTTTTGTTTCGTTTTTTTGTTTGTTTTTGTTTCGTTTTTTTTTTGTTTCCACTGAGGTGAGGAAACCACTTTTTCTGTAGTATTCTCAAATCACAAACAACTCCAAATGTGTATTTACTTCCTATGTAGAGGCTAGAAAGTTTTCCTTTAGCTTGTCAGGCTGAGGGGGAAGACGGCACTGCCTCTCAGGCTTGGACCACTAAAGCTAAGAGGTTGCTTTGCAGCCTGAAAACGTTTGGGCTACCCTGTAACTGGCACAAGACTGATCAATACAGGTTTCCTGTCAATCGTGCAGGGAATCAAAAGTGATCTGTTAAAGCCGTAACATTTGCCATCTTAGCTCCTCTAAGGGGAGAGGAGAGAGGGCGGCAGGATTAAGGCGGTTACAGGAGAGGATGATGCGGGCACCAGGCAGGGTTGAGATTCGGTCCCAGCACCCGGGAAGCAAGAACTCTTGCTTTTCTGCCATCAATTATGGGTCACATTGTCCTGGATAGCCTGGGCTACACAGAGTTCATAATAAAAAACTGTCTCCAAAAGCTAAGCGCTGAGGATAATATAGCTCAGTGTGAGCACATGGTTAAGAAAAAAGAGATAGAAAAGGGACGGAGGGGAGGAGGGGAAGAGGGAAGAGGATAAGACGGAGATGATGATGATGATGGTGATGATGATGATGATGATAAAAAATTATCTGGGGCACAGGCTGACCTCAAGCTCACATCTATTCTCCTGCCTCAGTCCCGAACACTGGGATTACAGGCTTCTGCCACTATACCCAGCACATGAAGGCTCCTTTTTCACAGGCTCTGCCAGCTTCAGTTTGTTTGACTTTGAGAGCAGCAGCTCCACGGTTCACAGGAAGTGTTTCAAAGTACACAGTCCAGTGTGCAACACGGAGTGTGCTCCCAGTGCTGTGTAACCGTCACTACCGTCCATCTGCATCCTGACCCGTTCAACACTAACTCCCCACTCTTAGCAGGGTGGCCTAACTTTCCTCCCCTGGCTCCCTTTAGAACTCTCACGAGGATATCTGTTGAGGACGCCCTCTGAAAGATTTTGTGGTTAAATACATGGAATTTCTAAAAATGAAAAAAAAAAATCTCAAAAAAAAAAAAGGATCATTAAATGAGTAACAATAACAACAACCTAGACAGAATCAAAGAATCAGTGAAGCCAAAGGTAAGACCATGAAAAATACCAGAACTGAAAAGAAGAACTTGATGTCGTCTGAGCCCTTTGGGGTGATTGATGTCCTCACCCTTCTTTTCATCCCCTGCATCACCAGCCTACTTTTTTTTTTTTTTTAACGCGCTTTGGGTTTTTTTTTTTTTGTTGTTTTTTTTTTTTTGCCTGTGTGTGTCTGTCTGTGTGAGCATGTTGGATCCCCTGGAACTGGAGTTACAGACAGTTGTGAGCTGCCATGTGGGTGCTGGAAATTGAACCCAGGTCTCCTGGAAGAGCAGCCAGTGTTCTTAACCACTGAGCCACCTCTAGCCCCAGTCTACTTTCTATGCTTAGATTCCAAAGGCCTGCTGGAGAGAGTCAGTGACCCAATCCTACCTTCAAGATATAGGTGCTCTTTAACTTTCTGGGGAAAAAAAAAGATTCCTTTGTATTATTTTCAGCCGTGCTAGCATGCAATCTATAGCATGGCACAGTAACTTCTGAAACATGTGAGGCAGGAGAATAATGGGACACATAGTCAAGAGCAGAAAAAACAACCAGTAGATGTGAGTTCGAGGCCAGCCTGGGCTACAGAGTGAGTTCCAGGACAGCAGTAAAGCTACACAGAGAAACCCTGTCTCGAAAAACCAAAAAAAATAAATAAATAAAATAATTTAAAAAACCAACAACCAGTAGAAACTGACCCACAGAAGACCTGGATGCTGAAATAAGCTAACAAAGGACGGACACACACACACACACACACACACACACACACACACACACGTACACTCACACACACCCCACTCACACATACACCAGGTATTCACACACACACACACACACACACACACACACACACTCACACTCACCCCCATACTCACACACATTCACTCTCACATACACACCAGGTGCACACACACACACATACACTCACATACATACACAAGTATGCACACTCACATCCCCCCCCACTTACATACACATACACAAATGCTCACACACACCCCACACTCACACACATTCAGTCAGTCACACACACACACATGCTGTGGGATGGTCTGTATGTCAAATGTGTTGCTCTGATTGGTCAATAAATAAAACACTGATTGGTCAGTGGCCAGGCAGGAAGTATAGGCGGGACTAACAGAGAGGAAAAAAGGAGAGAACAGGAAGGCAGAAGGAGACACTGCCAGCCGCTGCCATGACAAGCAGCATGTGAAGATGCCGGTAAGCCACGAGCCAGGTGGCAAGGTATAGATTTATAGAAATGGATTAATTTAAGATGTAAGAACTAGATAGCTAGAAGCCTGAGCCATTAGGCCAAACAGTTTAAATAATATAAGCGTCTGTGTGTTTATTTTATAAGTGGGCTGTCAGACTGCTGGGGCTTGGTGGGACCTGGAGAGAAAACTCTCCAGCTACACACACACACACACACCAGGTACACACACACACTCATATACCCCCATACTCACACACACATTCATACACACACACACCAGGTGCACACACACACACCAGGAGCTGAGATTTGAACCTAAGACACTGTGCTTGTTACACAACTGCTCTACCACTAAGCTACATTACCAGCCAACTGGAGAGGACGTTTCAGTAATGGTAATAGAGTCTGGGGGATGGCTCAGAAGGTGACAGTCCTAGGCGGGCAAGCCTGACAACCCTGACCACCTCAGTTCAGTTCTCCAGAACCCACATAAAGAGCCAGGTGTGCTGGAACCCCAGCTTTCCTACAGTGAGTGGGAAGGCAGAGAGACAAGGAAAACCGCCTGAGACAGAAGCTCAGAGGTCAGAGGTCAGATAGCCCGGAGTACACAGTACAGCAGCAGAGACAAAGGACAGTCTGCCTCACCAAGGTGGCAGGTGAGAACTGATTTCCCGAAGCTGCCCTCTGACTTCCACATGCACAAGGTGGCTCCCGGCACATATACACAACAAACAAATTAAGTAACAGTAACAAATCTATTAAAATTTTTCAAATAGAAAGATAACCAAAGTGGGTGAACAGATGGTAAATTTTGGCTGAGAAGTGTAACTCTACGAAAACAACTAAATGGCATTTCTACAAATAAAAAAAAAAAGATGTCTCAAATAAAGATGGTATCGAATAACAAACAACCTGGGCACAATAGGATTAGCTAAGCTGAAGGCGAGGCATTGGAAAATACAAAACTGAAAATAATTCGCCGCGGCAAATCTTCCCTCCCCTGCCTTCCCCCACATTTCCCCTGCCTTCCCCGACATTTCCAGTCTCACCTTATGCCACAGAGCCCGGAGGCAGCTTCTCCGAAGGGCTGTATGCTGCCACGCCAGGTACTCGTCCACACGAGCACGGGCCTGCAGGTCTTGGGGGTACCAGTGGTCAGGGACCTTGAATTTGTGTGTTAGGTAGAGCAGGATGGCCACACTGTGTAAGCAGAGGAGCAAGGTCAAACACCACTGGGTTGACTCGATGCCCAGAACCTTTTATAACCTTTTCTTTTCCTTTTTTTTTTTTAAGATTTATTTTTTTAATGTATTTTATGTCAATGATTTCTCTGACTGCATGTACACCTGCAGGCCAGAGAGGGCATCTGATCTCATTACAGATGGTTGTGAGTAGCCATATGGTTTGCTGAGAATTGAACTCAGGACCTCTGGAAGAGTAGCCAGTGCTCTTAACTGCTGAGCCATCTCTCTAGTCCCTACCTTTTCTGAGCTTTCTGACAATTGGCCAGTCTGAGCCTCTTTTTCAGAATATGGAAAGTAGGCTCCGAATAGGGAAGAGCCTTGTCCCCAGGGGAACAGAGCTCTTAGTGTCAGAATTGAGTCTTGTCTTTCTGAGGTCAACACTGAAGGCTATTCTACCATCAGACAGAATCTCATCCCTGAGGGTCCTGTCAAGGGTTCAGTTTCTGAGTATAGGGCCAGACAGCTTCCTGGAGGAGGGACGTCGAAGCAGAGCTTTGAGGAAGCTTTTTTTCAGGCTACATCCACTCTCATCCTTCGGCATTCAGACAGCCTCAGATGGCCTGAGGGTTCAAAGGGCTTTCTTCACTCTCCCACTGTTCTTCGAGACAGCCTAGGCTAGCCTCAAATCCATAATCCTCTTGCTGCAGCCTTTGGAGTGCTAGGGTGGCGGGCATGAGCCATATACCAGGCCTCTGTTCTTTATGTCACTCCTTGTGCTAAGGGTCAGCTTGGTTCTTTAAAATCTTACTCAAACACTCAGGGCACTGTAAGATCCTGGAACCACAGAACGGACAAGGCTCCCTGGAACTCTCTTTCCTGCCTTGGGTTATGCCAACTACTGTAGAGATGAGTCTAAAGGACACTTGAAGACAGGCCAGTTGTGGTCATATGAAAATTTCAGTCAGGAAACCCCGGTATTGGGCTACAGTTACTGGGAAGAGTGGGATGTACACACATTGTGTAACAGTTTCCCCCAAGTTCAAGACACTCCATCCTGTAGGGATGCCCCTTAAAGGAAGTCCCTGAAACTGAGCAGATTCACTAGGCCCTCCTCCCCGAAGGAAACAATAAAGACTACTGAGAGTCTCTGTCAGACAAGACAAGCAGCAAAGGAGACTCTGAGACCAGCTGCCTAGAAGAAGCAGAAACCAGCTGAGCGGCCTGGAAGAAGTTTAGACCAACTGAGTCACTTAGAAAGGACGCTCTCTAAGCTGTTGAGCTGCCGGCAGGCTGTGCAGTGTGCTCCCGGTTCCCAACTGTGCTGGGGTGGTCTTAGGTGGTGCAGCTGTCTTTGAGTCATTTCTGCTCCTGTAAGTAAACCCTCACCCTTACTCCTATATGAAACCCCAATAAAACTCACTAATTTCCCAAGTCGGACTTTGGTGGTGAAGGGACTCTGGCTGGTCTGGACCTGACACAATGGCGCTGGCAGGCCTTGCTCTTTCTCCTTCCCCCTCTCCCCTTCCCCCTTCCCTTTCCCTTGTAAACCGTAGATTACATCCCTAAAGTTAGCCACCAAGGGCTGTTCTCTTATTTGGATCTGTCTTATGCCCGACTCATACCTGAGGATGAGTACCCAAGTCCAGCAGTCAAAAGCCCCCTTTGATTCATCTAATTAACATGCCCAAAATATCCCGCTGCATCCTAGCCCATTCTAATACAGAGCTCCCCTTTTTTTTCTTCTCTTAAAAATCACACCTGCAAGGTCATTTGCTGTTTTTCTGCCTGAGTCCGAAAGCAGACACTTTAACTTCTTCCCCATTTAGTAAAGGATCTCTCTGTGAAGAAAAGTCTTTGGGTGTAGTTTGTGCCTCATCCAGGGTCTGGGAGGAAACCCCTGCTGTGCGTGCAGAGGGAGGGAGGGAGGGAGGAGGTGGTTCTCCTTCAGGTGGTATCCATATTTTGGTCTGTCATGGGCTCCCTGTCTAGAGTGAATAGATGTTTGTATAGTGTCTCCACAGGAAATGTTATGTCACACGACACAAATTCACAGCATGCAAGAGGAAGAGGCAGGCAAACAGGTAGGCAGAAGTACAATGTTGAGACCTGACTAAGCTATCTAGTAAGGCCTTGTCTAAGACACAGACCTGCGTCCACAGCCCAGCTTAATGCCTCAGTTTCCCAAGTAGGACAAGCTCGTTGTGCTGTAGCTAAGCGTTCAAATCACCTCTGAGGAGGGCTGCAGGAGGTCACACACCTCCCCAGGGTGACGATGGCAGGCAGGGGGACATGCAGAGGCTGCAAGCTGCCCCTGGTTGGAACCTGATAAGGTGCAACTCTCTGCAAACTAAAGGGTCCAGGACAGCAGGTGCAACAGGAAGAGAGAATGGCGGTGTCTTGGTTGGACTACATCGATCACGACAGATCAGAAATGAGCTCAAAGCATACCCTTTAGAGTCCCTCTGCTACGGGGTAGGTGACTTGTGTGACAAACAAAAAGGCAGAACTGAGAAAAAGGTTTAGCTTCTTTGAAAAGGGGAGTTTCACCATCTTGGGACCTGCTAGGATATAAAAACATCCTTATTTCATAGGGAAGACTCATGCAAGGGAACCCCAGGGACCCTCGTACTTGAGGCACTGGGAAGACCAGATGGGATCCTCTTTACAGCTGCTGGGCTATAGTATGGTGGCCATGGTGGGGTAAGCTTCCCACCTTCCCTGGCCCAGGGGTATTTTAATCAACAACCACAGCCTGGTAGAGAAGTCAAGTAGATGTATTATCTTCCCCAAAATCAGCTCAGTGAACTGGGCAGTGGGTAGACAGGGTCCTGGGTTCTAGGCCCCAACTCTGTAGGATATGGAGCACAGCAGTCCGTTGCCTCCAGGGCAGAGGTTCTCAACCTGCAGGTCATGACCCCATTTGGGGTAGAACGACCCTTTCACAGGGGTTGCCTAAAACCATCAGAAATATCAGATGTTTACATTATGATTCATAACAGTAGCAAAATTGCAGTTAAGAAGTAGCAATGAAAATAATTTTATGGTTGAGGGTCACCACAGCATGAGGAACAGTATTAAAGGGTCTCAGCACTAGGAAGGTTGAGAACCAGTGCTCTAGGGAGTTGAGGTTCCTAGTGTGTGTCTACATGAGTTTACATGCCCACAGATACTAGAGGGCAATGGATCCCTAGAACTGGAGTTATAAGTGGTTGTGAGCTGCCTCTTGTGAGTGCAGGGACCAAATCCAGGTTCTCTGCAAGAGCAGTAAATACTCTTAAGCACTCTAGCTCCAGCTTCGTAGTTTATAGCAGAGAGGGTTACAACAGGCTGATCCCAGCAAAGCTTGGCAAAAGTCCCCAGGGCCCCATTACCTCTCACTCAAGGTGAAGTCATTGTCCTTCATGGCTGGTACCTTCTTCATGGGGTTCACCTGGGCAAACGCATCGCTGAGGTGCTCACCTGCGGATAGTCCAGCATGAGGGGGATGCAAGTAGAACACTGGGCCTCTGATAGCTTGGCCGAGGTCCTAGGATGCCAAACACTAAATTCATGGTTCTTCTTGGAACTAGTCTGCCTACCCTAGATGGGAAGTGCAGGCAGGAGTGGCTGCCGTGAGAGGAGAGAAAACTGCCCCTTGCCCTTGATACAAAACAGACTTCACACTCTATTGACGGGTCCTCTGGGACTTGCCCCACTGGCAGCCCTGAAATGAGCCCCCAGTGTCCCTTGGAACCCTGGTCTCTGCTTGAATTAACCTAGATTGTTTTTCCTCCTGTTGACGCAGCCAGACAAACGTTCCTAACATCGTCTCCTTGCTGCTTGGCCCAAAAGACCTCAGTGGTTCCCGCTGCCCTAGATCAGATGGAGGGCTGTCGCCTCCCCTTCTTCTCCTGGTGGAAATCTGTCTCCCTCTGCACCCTTAGTTTTGACAGCCAACTCGAACATCCCTTTGTCGGTCCCCCACCCCACAACACCCTACATCAGACTCTGCAGGAGCAGCGCCTGTGGGAGTTAAGAGGCGGCCGTGAAGAGGTGAAGTTTCAGACGGAGAGACAAGCGGTGAGACAGTACGGGGATGACCAGACCAACGACACGTTAAGCAACACCTTCTGCTACAACCCTGTCTTGCCAGGGTGAGGGCCACCCTCAGCAGCCAGCAGGGAGGAGGCGAGGCTCCGGCATACCCCACACAGCAGCCTCTCTCCCCTGCGCAAGCAAGAAAGGCAGAGAGCGAAGGGAGGTAAAAGAAGACAGGAAGAGGAAGGACAAACGGGACTCCAGCAGACAGACCAGGGTGGTGGAGAGAGGCTGGGGGAAAGGCAGGTCCCTGCATTGGAGGTTCTGCATTGACACTGCCTAGCTCAGCACTGGAGTAAACGAGAGGGTAACTATCCAGATCTCCACATTCACTCTCCTCGCCCTTTCTCCAGCCCCGCTCCTCGGGAGGTCCCTGTCGATAGGCCCAAGCTACACTCATTTCTATTGCCAGGTCTGCCTGCTGTTCTGCAGGTCCTGGCCGTCTATTCCACGGGACAGCAGAGTTTGCGGGAGTCCTGAACCGTGGCTCTCCCTGGTGGCTCTTTTCTCACTTGGTCTCTAAACCAGAAAAAAACCAAGAAGGGGACGGACGGTACAGAAAGGAATCCCCTAAGCTCGGCTTGCCTCCCCATCTCTCAGCTCTCCAAAGCCGAGGCCCTGCCCACCCTTGCGCAGCTCCACCGTATGCATCTGGAAAGGAATGCCGTTTTTCTTGGCGAAGATATAAATGGCACGACAGGGCTGGGACAGCAGGTCCAGGTAGAGCTCCAAGACCATGGCACCGGCGGCGGGAACCAATTCCGTAACGGGCCAGACTCTGAAAAAAAAAAAAAAAAAAACCCCAGCCTGGACGTCTAGGGTCCGGTCTAGACCTAGTGTTGCCACGCCTCCAATGGGTGGATCCTGGAGCCTGGCCCTTCTTTCTAAAAGCGGAGCGGACCTGAGCTTGCATTCCAAGAGACAGGCACTGGAGTCTAGCACAGGGCGACACAGAAACGACTGCTGGCCTCCCCTGAGTGGGCCAGGGGGTGCAAAGGGGCCGGCTCCTAGTCCTTCTGTGACTGGTTTATTTGATGGCAAAATGTCTTCAAAGGCCTCCTCGCCCTGTCTAGTGTGTTAGAATTTCCAATTGTCCCCATTTCACAAACGGGAAACCTAAAGTATTACTTGATAGACACAAAAAGTCTACCCCCAGCAGGTTCCTCCTAGGCCTGCAAACCAAAGATATGGATGCCAGCAAGCAGTAAAGGTTCCGGCTGTGCTCATCATGCTCTGGTCCCTGGTGACATTCCAATCGCAGCCCTGGCATTTGACAAGGTTGGCCTTCTTGCTCCTAAGAGCCCTAGGTTCTCCATTCCTCGGGCATCTTTGCCCCCTTTGGACTGTCATAGCAAAGAGCCTCAGATGTAGTTTTTGAACAGGGGTGTACCAGTAGACCAAGGTAAAGGCTCCTGCAGACTCCATGTCTAGTGAAATCTAGCTCTCTGCTTTAAGGTAGGCAACTCTTTGCTGCGCCCACACATAGTGGAAAGGACACACAGATTCCTTTCATGAAAGGTAGACTCTTGCACAATCATTGTGCAAAAGGTTAGGGAGAAATTACTTTTCTTTGTAACACAGGCGTCTTGAATACAAGCAAAAGCATTAGGGGTGGGAACTAGGGGCCATAATAAGTATGGTTCAATCCCACCATGTGGGAATAATCCCTGAGGGGAACTACTGGACACCATGTCCCGCACTGCTCCAGGACTGGATAGGAAAGGAATAAAGAAAGGCTCATGTACAGAAAAAAAAAAAGCTGATATTGGGTGGTTTGAGCTCTCAGTTGGAGAAGCCACCACACCCTAGGAGCTCAGCGTGTTTATTGTGTACAGCTGAACAAGGAGACAGGTTCGGCTAATCTTGGTAGACCCGGCTCTGTAGGGGAGCAGTCTTCAGGCCGTAAACATCTGGGTAGAAAAAGCTATGGTGGACATCTTCTGCACACATTGTCACCATTCACTCAGACCAGAGGAGGCTTTGTCATCCCTCTGAGACTTATCAGGGGGATGGGGGAGGGGAGGGAGATTCCCCATGGGTCTGAGACTTTGGTCCTTTGATATGGCTGGCTCATGTCAACAACATACATCCACTCAGGATTTCACAGACTCATGACTTCCTCTGCTCACCACACTGGACTATGCAAGCTCCACCATTCCTAGAGTGGGGACGTCCCTCTGAGTAGAGGGATGAGGGTGAAGAAGGGAATGTAGTAGCTTCCACTAAAACTCTCCCAGTTACCTACTGCTTGAATACTATCAATCTGAACACCCTAAAGGGGGAAATGCTTTCTGTCCCTTGGCGGCCCCAAAGCACGATTCAACAGCTAAGACTCATCTGGATGACTCTAGGCAGGTTCTAAGGAGGACAGACACTTTGGGTCCAGCTTGAGCATCACTGAACTCAACAGCAGCACGGGATTCCATCTCTCTCCTCTGATCCTTCTGAAAGTAAGCTCTGGTTGTCTTCAGTTTGACAAAGGACTGAGTTATACCAGTAAATTGCCAGGTGCTATTGGACCTCATTGAGAAGCTGACTCTGAAGATGGGATTTGTCCCTCCCACTTCTGAGCCAAGCATGTCCATCTCAAAGTGCCTCCAAAGCCTCTGTCCTGGGTCAGGATGGCCCCTGACACTGCAACAAGGAACTAGAACAGAATAGCTCAAGGATAAACAGCGTGTCCTTGAGAACAGCTAAGGAGTAAATTGTTTCCAATAGAGGTCACTATTACTTAAGTCATGATACTAAGATGCCCATAGTGGGGACAGCTAATGGAACACTCATTGGTGGCAGGGAAGACACAAGGCTCTGAAAAATCTCTCAGTCACTCCAATATTGTAGTTTTAACATGGCTTCCTCAGGTAATTTTTGCTGGAGTTTTTAAATACCGGTTTAATGGTGTTTTGCTAATATATCTTCTGCCTTTCGCTGTGTTCTACCTACACTCAACCAAAATGAAAAGCACAGAACTGAGGCTGGAGAGATGGCTCAGAGGTTAAGAGCACTGGCTGTTCTTCCAGAGGTCCTGAGTTCAATTCCCAGCACCCATGTGGTGGCTCACAACCCTCTGTAATGAGATCTGGCGCCCTCTTCTGGCCTGCAGACATACATGCGGACAGAACACTGTATACATAATAAATAAATTTTAAAAAAAAGAAAGAAAATGAAAAGCACAGAGCTGCTCTTGCAGAGGACCCGGGTTTGAGGCGAGCACCCACATGGTGGCTCACAACCATCCATAACTCCAGCTCCCAGGGATCAGATGATCTCTTCTGACCTCTGAAAGCCCCGGGCATGCATGCTGTACACACACACACACACAGACAAAATACTCATACACCTAAAATTAAAATTTTTAATCTTAAAAAACCCCAAACACCCAACAAATAAAGAGGATAGCAATGGTAGATCATCCTCTGTACTGTCCAAACTACAATATAAAGGTGGGAGGACCCTGGAAGCAGAAGCTGGGGAAGCAGACCACTAAAAAGAAAAGCAGGAATAAAGAGACCCAGCAGTCCCTCTCAGTCCCTGTTCTGGTCTCAGAGAACAACCAAAATAATGTTGAAAGAAAGAAAGAAAGAAAGAAAGAAAGAAAGAAAGAAAGAAAGAAGGAAGGAAGGAAGGAAGGAAGGAAGGAAGGAAGGAAAGAAAGAAAGAAAGAAAGAAAGAAAGAAAGAAAGAAAGAAAGAAAGAAGCTGCTAAAAAATTCAAGATGATTATTAAAATATTATAAATATCAAAAACAAAACAGAATACTTTAAGAATGTCCAAAGTGTTTAAAAAAATAAGAGGGACACATAAAATAATTCCCCTCCTAACTTTTGATGAGAATTAAGGGAATTGGAGGTTTGGTTTTTTTTTCAATGTGTCCCACCAGTAACACTGGATAGCATTGAGGATGAAGAGAAAAAAATGACTGTTTTAGTGACTGTGCGGCACTTGGCTGCTCTCTAGCCTGACAAGACATGGGAATAAGTATCTTTTGCAATTCCCAGGTTAGCATGTAAGGAGATTGGCTGTGGTGCTTCATTTTCTGCCTCTTCTTGTTCTCAAGGAGTAGTCCCTCACTTCGAGGTCATTTGAGAAATGCAACAATAAACTCATTAGTTTTCCCGTGGTGAGACGGAACTTTGATTTGTCTTTGGGACTTTCTGAAGAAGGGATGGACATTGCATAGTCCCTGCTCCCATCCCCAGGAGAAAAGTCCCACAACAGAGAGTACATTGGTTAATGTTACTACTGTTCCTCACAGTATTAATAGGGGAAAAGGGCTAAAAGGTGTAAAGACGATTTATTTTATTTTATTTTATTTTTGGTTTTTCGAGACAGGGTTTCACTGTGTAGTTTTGGTGCCTGTCCTGGATCTCACTCTGTAGACCAGGCTGGCCTCAAACTGACAGAGATCCGCCTGCCTCTGCCTCCCGAGTGCTGGGCTCAAAGGCGTGCACCGCCGCCGCCGCCGCCGCCACCACCGCCGCCACCACCACCCGGCTTAAAGATGGATTTTGCTTTTGTTTTGCTTTTGTTTTTCGAGACAGATTTCTCTGTGTAGTCCTAGCTATCCTAGAACTTACTCTGTAAACCTCAAACTCACAGAGATCCATCTGCCTCTGCCTCCTGTGTGCTGGGATTAAAGGTGTGTGCCACTGGTGGAAATAGTTTTTTTTTTTAAATGAAGAATTTGTATATAAAGATTAAGATGGCTGGATGTTTACAAATAGAAATAATTTTGGAAAGCTTATACAAGTTAAAAAGGTCTGAATATGTTATTTAAGGTAAGTAAAAAGTGAGACTTAGAGAGACGCTATAGAGGATATTAAAATTTCTTTTCTTTTCCTTCTTCTTCTTCTTCTTCTTCTTCTTCTTCTTCTTCTTCTTCTTCT
>CABHPP010001640.1:15891-33738 GCA_902168425.1 Peromyscus attwateri | reverse complement strand
ACACAGAGAAACTCTGTCTCGAAAAACCAAAAAAAAAAAAAAAAATCTGCAAAGGATGATCTAATGTTCCAGTTTCAAACCTATTGTGTCTCGTAGTCCAATTTTTTTAGCCTCCCAAGATAATATTGCCATTGTCAACTAAGTGTGTTTCCCAGCTTTGCTCTGCGCCCCGCCCCAACTTCCTCTGTGGAAGCCCTAATCCCAACTAGATGAAGAACATGTGCCCACCCCCTCCATATGGCCATCTACAAGGGAGGAGGACCCTTCAGAGCTGTGGGAACAGGAATTTCTGTTACCTAATCTCTCTACTCTGTGGTATTTTGTTATGGCAACCTGAGATGGCCGGAGCCCCTAATGAAATGGTTTAATAAACAATTTTTCTATATAATATTCCCCTACATTCTGTATCAAGCACACAGAATAGCAAGACATTCAAACAATGTTTATTAAGAGAAGGAGTAAGTGAAAGGACAAAACAGTGCATCCTCGTTTAATTTTTTTTTTTTTTACTCATCTATTATTATAGGGGGAGTGTGCACACCCCAGCACATGTGTGGGAGTCAGAGGACAACTTGGTGAAGTGAGTCCTCTCCTTCCACTTTCATGGGGCTTCTCAACACTGACCTCAGGCCCTCAGGCTTTCAAGGCAAATGCTTTCACCATCTCAGCCATCTCATCAGCCCAAACATCGCCCAATTCAGATGTCGAAGCCACTGCAGAAGACCGTAACGCACTCTGTATTTTTGTTGCTTAAAATATAATAACATATTTTTGTGTCTATTTTTAATTAAAAAAAAAAAAAGTAGAGGCAATACATGAATGAACATCAATGTGTGGATTCAACTACGGAGAAGCAAGCGTAGATGTTTGTCCTACCGGCCTCTCTGCAGGGCATTTTATTAATAGATCCATAGCAAGGGAGGGCTCAGCCACACAGTGCGCCGTTTCTTCCAGATCGATGAGCCTGTGTGACTTGTTATGTGTGTACCACTCCAGATTGTGGCTTCCTGCACGGCTGCACGGCCAAAGTACCACTCATGTTTTTAAATACAGAAACGCACAGGCTTACTCCGATCTATCCCACTGATAAGTATTCCAGGTATTTTATAAATTTATCCTCCTAAAACACTGCAAGATACAAATGTCCCCATCCCTCCCGGGGTTTGTATCCAACTGTCTCACTACAGTAACATCTCCAAGTTTCACCTGGCTTCAGGTGATGTGCAGATTGAAAAAATTTAAGGTTTTTCTTCAAATTGCACATACGTCTGTGTTTTTGTGTGGGTATGTGCGCACATGAGTGCAGGTGCCTACGGAATCCAGAAGAGGAGATCAGATCCCCTGGAGCTGGACAGGCCATTGTGAACTGCCCCATTTTTGGGTGCTGGGGACTGAGCTCAGGTCCTGTACAGGAGCTGCACACAGCCTTAACCACTGAACCACTTCCCCAGATCCACACTAATTGTCTGTCTGTCTGTCTTTTCTTATCTTTTTTTTTTTTTTTTTTTGAGAGGAGAGCTCTCTGTAGTACTCTGGCTGGCCTGGCACTTGCTACATAGGCCAGGCTGACCCTGAACTCACAGAGAGCTGTCTGCCTTTGCCTTCTGAGTGTTGGGATTAAAGACACACACTACCACATCTGCTTGGGGAAAACAAGAAATTAAGACAGGTTTTCACATAACAGCTATGTGAAACCCTCTATGTAGCAAAGGATGACTGTGAACTCCTGACCTGGGGCTACAGGTGTGTGTTGTGGTACTCAGTTATGGTAGCACTGTGGCTCACACCCGGGGCGTTGTGCATGTGATGCACGCACTGTACAAACCAGGCTACACCCCTGCCTCCACACTGAGACCTTGGATAACTTCTGGCACCTGATTATCCCGGGAGCAGGGTCAACTTCCATGGCACCAAGAATTATCTCTACCCAAGGGAAACTTGTAAATCTTTCTATGTCTCCATTAATAAGGGTCAAGCGATGGAGCTCTGGCTGGCCCAGAACACACTATGTAGAGCAGGCTGACCTAAACATGCCGCAATCCTACCTCTGCCTTCTAGGTGCTAGGGTTACAGTCGCGGCCAGTACCGCCAGCTTCTGGAGAAAACAAAAACAAAAACAAAAACACCTCACCTTAGCTTTTAGTTCCCTTATTGATGTGGAGGACTCCTTTTCCACAACTGCTCACTCTGCTCCAGTCACTGTCTATTTTCCCATCAGCTCTCGGTCATTTATTTGATCCAGAAGGTCCGTTTTGTAGTTTCAATTCCTTATCTGTTACTATGTTTCAATGAGGAGTCCCTCCCCAGCTGTCCTTGGACTTGTCATTTTGTTTACGTTATCTTTAGCTTGATCAGCAAGTTTTTGTTTTTACGTAGCCAAATACAACAAATGCTTTCTTTGATGTTTCCTTTGCAATTTCCAAGATTAAACAAATGTTCACTGTAGCGGGAATTGGTCCTAATAATAAAAACCCGGAGTCAGATATCAGGGTGAAAGCTGAAAGCTCAGAGAAGCAGAGCAGCCAGCCACTAGAAAGACTTCTTACCTCTAGGAATCCTCAGACTGAAAGGGCAGAGCTCCTGTGTCCACTCTGCCTTATCGCTTCCTCTCTCTCCCAAACCATATCACTTCCTGTTTCCTCCTCCCAAGTGCTAGGACTAAAGGCGTGTGCCACCACTGCCTGGCCTCGAGTGGCTAGCTCCACACTCTGATCTCCAGGCAAGTTTTATTTGTCAGAGCACAAACAAAACATCACCACAGTTCACCTACATTTCTTTGTGTTGGTGTTGCTATTTTTTGTCCTGTTTGCAGTGCACAGGATCGAACCCAGAACCTCACACACTAGATAATCACCCTACCACTGAGCTACAGCTCCAACCAAAGAAGGTTCTTCTTAAGTTTAGTTCTTTGTTCTGTCTGGAATTAATTTTCATACATGGTGCAGGGGGAGGGGGGGATCAACATTCTTTCCTGAATGTTCACTAAACCCTACCTCATTTATTAAATAATGTAGCCTCTCCCCTTTCTCTTGGCAATGTTTCATTTATTATACACTAAACTGCTATATGTGTGTATGTATATATGTACATATATATGAATATTTCACCCTAACTTTCCAAAGGTCTCTATTCCTCAACTTTAACCCTTGTACTAACACCAGGAGTTGGCTTAGGCAGGGGGTTGTTGGGACTAAAGTATCTCTTTCTCACACTCTCAGACAATTCTTTCCACCTCCATGATGGAAGACAGAATGCAAAGGTCTGCGGCCATCCATAGTCTCCTTTTCCACCCCAGGTTAACACTGTCAGCAAATAAAATCCACGTTTCACCAGAATATCAAATTCACACATCGGGGCATGAAAATTTTAGCTACATTATCCCATCCCAAATCACTGTAATGCTCAACCCCCAAGAGATGAGCAACTGCTTGAGACCCGAAGTGGGCCCTGGCCTGGGCTGCTGGGAGACCTTGGAGTGTGGATGCCTTTCTAGAACCCGCTCTGTCAGATGGGAATGTCAGTGGGTGTCCAGACGTGTACAACAGGGACGCATTCTGAAATCACCTCCCCCTGGCCTGTTTCCTAATGATCTTTCCGGCATCCTGGATGTCAGTTCCAACCTCCCTGCTGTCTTCCACAACAAAAGCCAGACATTCCTGTGCAGGGACGTGACGTTTCATTACCTCAAATTAGATGTGACCTGAAAATAAATTTACCATGCCAGCCAATTATTTCCAGAAAGAGCGCCCATAAGCCAACTGTCCTAAAACTAATACATTATCTCTGATAGGCACTCCGCATTTTCACTGATTTATACATAATGACCCAGTACAAGTTACTTCATTCAGTTACCTTGGCACTAACACAGCGTTTGTCTTGGATGGGATCCTGACAGTAGCTTTGCTCAAAGCCAGGCATTCTCAGGTGTTTTGCCAAGATTTTATTTGGCCATGGCAAGGGTCTGGTTAGCCCAATCTTAAACACGCTTAGCTATGGGCATTCCTTCAGCCACGCTAAACGAGGTTGACTTTGGGGGCCCGGTTGGCTCTTGCGTTTTATACACTGAGTCTCTAGGCAACCTGAGAAGATAGTCCTTGTCCTGCTGGTGGATGGTGGTGGAGGGCTCACCCTGGTCTGGATAGTCGGTTAAGACACGTGACTCAAGACTCAAAGGATAACAAAGAACACCGCCTTCAAGCCATCTAGGGAGTGCAGTTTGAAGTCCTACTACTAAATATTTATGTAAGAGCCCCGCTGAGAAATAACACCATTCCAAGAAGATTGCTTGAAGGATAAGCGGTTCCCCACTCTTCCAGATTTTCTAACACTGATCTCTGGTTCTGCCCGAGCTGCTAAAACACAGGTACCTGGAGTGCATCAGACTGGCCCCAACAGAATTGCATTTGCTAAACTGTTTTTTGGTATGATGCCATCAGCATTTTTTTTTAAATGTCGTTTTAAGAAACAGTCCCTGCAAGAGCATCATTATAGTGGCCTACCTAGAGTTAAGGCACTGTGTATTACATTCCACATTGTTTTCTTTATGAAGTACCCTTGGGGGCAATCCTGAGTTCAGTACTGGATGTAGTAGTCACCCTTCTAGGCAACTGGTTTATCTATCCGTGGCATCGTTTTCAGAAGTGTGCACTAAAGAACACTATGGTAAAGGGCAGTTAATTGGTTTTTTTTGTGAAAAGGATGTTTCATACTGAAAAAGTTAAAATTTTAAACATATATATGTACACAAAAAAAAAGTAAATATCTGTAGGACAGCACAAATAGCTGACTTGTTGCTTGATATGACATATCCCTGAATCGCCAGTGTGTGTGCATTACACGATGCTATCAAGTGTAATGTTTGCTAGGGTCTGGGGAATAGTTCAGTCTTAGTGGTGAGTCTTACTATAAAAGCTAACAAGGGTATCTAAAGTCCAAATTGCCTTCCCATGCCAGCCTGAGGTATCCGGTTTGAGTTAACTAGCTCGCCTTCATCTTGGCATAAAGGTCCCAGAGGTCCCGAAATGTGGCATGATGCTTAACGTCTTCTCTCAATCCCAGCATCCGGCTCTTGCCCACCCTGCAGGCACACCCTCAGGTGTGCTCCACTCTTGACCAGGCAGGCTACTGGATGTCTCCGTGTGACAGCCTGGCTTTGCTCTGGCACCTCACAGAATGTCGGCTCCGACCTGTTTCCCTCTGCGCTTGCCACTCAGCGGTCCCCTCGTCCTATCTTTTATTCTCTGTTGACTGGTCACTCATGGTTATTTCTGGCAGTAGGTGCTGCCAATTTTCCTTTTGGATTGTGAGCCTTGCCTATAATGGCTGGGCCATCTCTCCAGATCCCGATGCCGGCATCCTAAATATGTCCTGAGGGACTCGATAATCTGCCTTCCTTTGGTGCAAGAAGTCTTATCAAAGGGCACACTCTCCCTTTCTGGGTGTGTGTGCATGTGTGTGTGGATACACAGACATGAGTGCTTCTGTGTTCCTGTCAGTATCACGGCTCTGCCCTCTTTAGATCCACAGCTAAGGAAGATGCCTGAAAATTCCAATCATGCAGACTGTTGTTTAATCAATACCCCTCTTCCTTGACAACAGAAGTCCCCCATTTTCAGCAGGCATCTGGCCACTCCAAATGAATGGTTGCATTTCCCAGACTCCTTTGCAACCAGAAGCCAACATGCAACCAAGCCCCGACCAGTGAGACTTTTGTGGAACAGGCAGTTGAAATGTAAAGGAAGGACCTATCCTTAGAGGTTCACCCTTCTTGACCTAGCCCTGCTTTCTAGAGGTTGGAATATGGCTGTGGCGTTGGATGCTCTTGTGGCCATTGTAACCAATGAAGTGGCACATGAAGGGTGACCACAGAAAAACGCGTAGCGCACACGGGTCCTGCCAACTGTGGCCCGTCACAAAGTCCCAGACTTCCTGACTCCGTGCCCTTCTGTGTGCCACTTTAGTTAAGCTTGTTATCTGGGCTTTTCTATAGCTCACAGAGTCCTTCTTTGTCTTCCTCAAATGTGAAATAACCAGGGCTTACAAGAGCGAGAAGGAGGATGGGGTTTGAAGTCCAAGGTTAAAGGGACTCTGGAGAGAGGGGGTTTCTCTCCCTTTTCTGAAAGAGAATGTGGGAGGGAGGGAGGGAGAGAGAGAGAGAGAGAGAGAGACAGAGAGAGAGACAGAGAGAGACAGAGACAGAGAGACAGAGACAGAGAGACAGAGAGAGACAGAGAGAGAGAGAGAGAGAGAGAGAGAGAGAGTCACCAGCGCCTGGAGTCCTCTGCTGAGGTGAACTCTGGGCACAGACCCTGTGTCAACATGGTGGGATCTCCTGAGCACATTGGAAATGCTACTCTCAGCCCTGACCGGGGTGTGCCGGATGGGGACTCTCTGTCACTAGCTTTTCTGTGTGAGGAGTTTCAGCACAGTGAAATACAAGAAGGCCTGCTTTGGGAGAGATTGGGGGCACTGGAGGACCTTTAGTGTCACATGGAGACAGAAATCCAGGCCACAGTTTCCGTTAATCATAAGGAGCTGGAACTAGGCAGAAGTCATTTGGGAAAGGATGACCCCTATCTGGATATTGCTTCCTATGTCAAGGGGACAGCAGAGAAACCAGTTGCTCACCCCAGGAAGAAAAACCTGTCACAACAATAACCCCAGCACTTGGCAGGCAGAGGCAGGAGGATCTAGAGCCAGAGGCCAGCCTGCACTACAGAGTAAGTCCCTGTTTCAAACAGAGTAATGAAAGAAAAACAGACCTGAATTTTAAAAAAGTCATCCAGGGACTGGAGAGATGGCTCAGAGGTTAACATCACTGACTGCTCCTCCAGAGGACCGGGGTTCGATTCTCAGCACCTACGTTGTGCATCACAACCATCCACAACTCCAGTTCTAGGGGATCCGATGCCTTCTGGCCTTCTGTGGTCACTGCACACATGTGGTACACAGACAGACATGCAGACAAGTCATTCATACACACAAAATAAAACTGTAAAAGATGTCATGCAAAGCTAGGCAGCAGTGGTGGCGCACGCCTTTAATCCCAGCACAATCCCAGATCTCTGTGAGTTCGAGGCCCGCCTGGGCTACAGAGTGAGTTCCAAGAAAGGCACAAAGCTACATAGAGAAACCTTGTCTCAGGGGGAAAAAAATCAACCAGAATGTAACGCCTAGAGATATTTGTTTGTGTACCATCACTCCTGGCAACGGGCACATTTTTACAACATGGGGAAACCGGGATGACCCAGTCCCGATTCTGTCCACAGGGGTTGTGGGAAGAGCAGAGGTGAAAGGCATATGAACAATGCTGACTAGGAATTGCCAGATTTGAGGACAGCTTCTGTGCTTTGAGTTGAAAGAGCACACAGACTAAAGACAAAGATACACCCAGACACATGATTGTGAAACCGCAGGACATCCAGGGAGATAGTCGTATTTTTGAAGCTACTCCAGAGTTGTGATAGATTATCTTCAAAGAAATGTTTCTGCAACGGCTATCGGCTGTCTTCTCCTCTCCGCAGTGATAACGGTCTGAAGATGAAGGAATGGCGTCTCGGCGGTGCTGGAGGAAAAGCCAGTCTGCTCTTCTCCACTCAGCGGGCTCAGGCCTGAAACTGGGGGCAAAGGAAAGCTATTTCCAGAAAAAAAAAAAAAAAGACTGAGTTAACTAAACACAGACCCACTCTGAAATAAATCCTGAAGGATTCCTTCAGGAAAAACAAAGAGGAAGAGGAATGCAAAAAGAAACACTATGCTACAGAAACCTAGGGACACTTAGTAACTGAGTAGGTACAGATTCGAAAAGGAATGATGCTGAAAACTGTTGGAGAAAAACCACAGGAGAGCTAAATATCAGACCATCAAACGTGAACGGCTGGGGCACGACTTCACTGCATCTTAAATTCTATCTCACCAGAGGGCTGTGTACATCTGTAGGAGTCCGTGTTTAGACATGTGGGTGTGATAAGTATTGGAGAAGCTACAAAAAGTGGAGAAATGTTACATGCAACATCCAAAAGCCAAGCCCCGATACAGGATCTCTACATGCACACGGATTCACAGGAGGAGCATGCAAAGCATAGGCCAGAGGCATGCATATCGTAATAGCCACAGGGGCTGTGTCTAGATGGGTGCAGGAAGCAAAGCAATGAAGCATTATCAAAAATGGGGTAGGGCTGGAGAGATGGCTCAGGGGTTAAGAGCACTGACTCTTCTTCCAGAGGACCTGAGTTCAATTCCCAGCACCCACATGGCAGCTCACACCTGTCTTTAACTCCAGTTTCAGGGGACCCTGACACCCATGGCAAAAACACAAATGCACATAAAAATAAAATAAAATATATATTTTTTAAAAAAAAGAATGGGGCTTGCTTACTGAATAACAAAATCTGAGGCTGGAAATGTAGCTCAGCTAGCATGCGATCCCCTGCCCCTCATAAGCCAGACCAGGTGTCCCAAGCCTGCAACTAGGGAGGCACAGGCAGAAGAATTTGAAGTTCAAGGTCATCCTTGGCTATGATGCAAGTTCAAAGTCAATCTGGACTACAGGATACACTGTTTCAAAAGAACAAGGAGGAGGAAGAAGATGGGGAGGAGAAAGGGCAGGTGAGGGGAGAGGCAAATTCTAAGGGAAGCATTAGCATGCTTTATACCTGGGAGTGAGATATTGTGTTTGTTTTAAGAGTCAGTAAAGAAGGGAGTAGAGAACTGATTTGTTCTGTGCATCTATGGCCAGTTGAAGTTTCTAAACGTTTCAGGAAAGGAGGCTTGAAGAGCAGGCTGTGGGTGCAGGACACTCAAGCAACATTATTCACACACACACACACACACACACACACACTACACACAGCTCACAACTTACCCTATAAAACCACCTAGCACCCCCAAGGCCACTTTAAGGCTCGGGTACCTGCAGTTGGAAATCAAATCCACTGCATACACAAGAGCAGAAAACTCATGAGATGGCAAGGATTTGCCCGTGAGGATGTGGTTGGGGAAAGGGACCCACCCTGCGTGCCTCACGCTCTATCAATTATCTCCTTTAGTTAGAGCCTTGAAAACAGCTCTTTAAGATGACTATTACAGTCTTCGCAGAGCTTTCGATTGCTATTACTGTGTGCCTGTGGCCTCTCCCCTGGTAATTGCAGAGTTCAGTCTGGAAAACCCACATTCCCTGCTTCCTCTCACTAAGACCCCCGGCACGCTGGCCGTTTAAACAACACTCACTTTCCCTGACTCCTCAGAGTCCTGTTTTTCACCCTTGACCCTGTCAAGCCTGAGAACCGAGACCTGGCCCGGTCCATCTGGCCTACAGGTTCGAGTCTTCACGGTGCAGGTCACACAGCCACCCGGGCTCCACCAATGGTCACGTGGGTGACCAGCTCTGTCTACTATAGCCACCATACGGCTGGTGTCAGCTTGCACTTCCATCCAAGCTGGGTGGGGAAGTGGTCTCCACGGTTCGCTTTATCTCCACAGCGTGAAAGCAAGTATCGTCAGAACAAGCCTGAGTGCGGTGGATGCTGGAGGAATCCATTGTAAGGACTGCCCGCCTGGATTTTCCCCCATTTGGTCTTCCCAATAAGCTTAATGTTGCCAGCTCTGTTTTCAGGGTGTAAAGAAAAAGTCGGTCTTTCTCTGCATGTGTGAGTTGATACAGGCTTCAGGCTCTGAACTCGTGACTTCTAGTCACCCCAAGTGGTCGCAGAGTGCTCCAAGGTTGTTGATGCCACAGGATAATCAGGATGCTGGTGACAATAATAAAGCAAACGTTTTTATTGAGTGCTGAGCACATATCAAGTACCTTAACTTATTTGTGTGTGTGTGTGTGTGTGTGTGTGTGTGTGCACCACACCACACGTATGATGGTCAGAGGACAACTTTATGGAATCAGTTCTCTCTTTCCACATTTATATAGATCCAAGGGACTGAATTCAAGTCACCCAGCAGGTTTGAGTGATAAGCACCTTCACCCATAGAGCTGTGTGGCCAGTCCCTGTGTTATGTACTTAATGTTTACAATACTATGTATAACACATAATATTTACATGTGTTATACATAGTATTGTATATGCAACACATATGTAAGCACAATACTGGTCTGTATTTCAGTCAAGAAAACTGAAAGATTTTAGAGGTTATAAGATTTGGCCAAAGGCCGGGCGGCAGTGGCGCACGCCTTTAATCCCAACACTCAGGAGGCAGAGGCAGGTGGATCTCTGTGAATTTGAGGCCAGCCTGGTCTACAGAGCAAGATCCAGGACAGGCACCAAAACTACACAGAGAAATCTTGTCTTGAAGAACCAAAAAAAAAAAAAAAATTTAGGGTCTATAAAAATGACAGTAGTGGGAATTCAGCCCAGGTAATCTGACCCTGAACCCCAAAGTACCACAAAATAAGCTAGATCCTGTGTGGCAGAAAACCCCAGGCTAACAGTGATGTTCACAGACAGGAATTTACTCCTTTCTGAATCACAAAAACGTCAGAAACGGGCAATGCTAACTGGTCAAGATCCTCTGCTCTCTGGCGCTCCACCCTGCCCACATACAGCACAGGCCTTATCTTCCATTTCAAGCTGGCTGGTAGAGTTCTGGCCTGATTCCATATTGGCAAGTTAGAGGCGAAAGAACACAGCACGGGCTCCAACATCACCTATACCTTAAGGATGCTTTCTAAAGCCCACCAATGCTGGGCATTAGGAACCTCTAAGCACACCTTGTACCCAATGTTATCTTGGTGAGTTGGGCTGGACCAAGTGTTAATGTGGGAAAGACCAGCTTAAAGCCTGTATAAGGACAAGTCAAGTCAATAACCTCTGTGCCCTCCCTTCCACAAGGCCTGTCATATCCTAAGTGCCACATGAGAAAATACACAAGTTTCTGGAAGAGATAGGAAAGAAAAAAGAAGTGCCCTAACTTATCTAACTTAGGGTTCAGAAAGTGCACCCCCCTGCACTGGGGTGAGCCTTTCAGCAAAGGCAGCAGTATTTCTGTGTGTCACTACCTCTTTTTATCCCCTCCTCCTCCTCGTTAAGACAACACCAGCCTCCCAGGAATTATTCAGATGAATTCATGGGGCCCCTGCGAGGGCTGAGAGGCACAGCTGTCTCTAAAGCCAGGGGCCTCTACCCTGCAGCGACAGGCAGTGTTCTAAGCCACTCAGTGGTGGAGGGAAACCCTCAGGGTCTGATGGAGAATGACTTCATGGTGACTCACCTTTTGGTGACAGAAGAATAGCAAAGCTGCTCACTGGGGTCTTTCTAATTCGCTGACATGTGCAGACTGTGAATCTTCATCTGTTAACTGTGTCCTGCCTGGAGAAGTCACCATAGCCCACGGGCTGGAGGCCACTGGATCTTAGTAATGAAGATTTAAAGGTTATCTATTCCTCTTTGCCTGTCCCTGTATGTTCAATCTTACTGTAGCTGAAACAGCCCTGAGTTACGTTTTTCAGTAGTTGGGGGGGAAGGAGGGGAGTGATTAGTTAATCCATTCAACGCTTCCTTTGTCCTTCACACAAAACTAGACAATTCAGGTTGAATAACTGTTGAGTGGAAATGGGAAAGGGAAAAATGTTCTAATGGTGTCAGGAATCTTAAAAATTAATGACAGGGAGAAGAGCAGGCCCATCCCTTCAGAGGAGGTAAAAATTGTCCTAGCACTTGCTTTTAAAACAGAGTTTTCTTAGAACATTACAGTGAATACCTTAATCTCAGCATTGGGGGGAGGGCGCGTGGCGGTTGGAGAGACACACAGGCAGATCTGTGTGTTCAAAGCCAGCCTGGTCTATGTAGCAAGTTCCAGGTCAGCCAAGGCTACACAGTGAGACCCTGTTTTTTTGTTTTTTTTGTGGTTTTTTTTTTTTTAAGTGTTCTCATATGGACTTCGCTTTCAGTGCTCTTTAGAATGAAGTCACTGACCTCTCTGTGAATCTAATTAAATCAACGAATCCATTCTCCAGGAAAAACAAAAACACATACAAGAATCTAATTACGGTTTCTGGAAATCAGCAGGCTCCAGAAACCCTGTTATGAGTCCCCAGAGCCCCGGTGTAGGCTACGGGCAGGACAGACACACTGCCTTGACCTCTTCCTGGTGACGAGGAGACAGGGATGCCCTAAGGACCTATAGAGAGCCGCATTGTCTAGGCTCCTGGGATGTGGATGGGTTAAAGTGTGGCACCACTGGGGCTTTCTAAGCCTTGCCAGGCTGGCAGAGCTGAAATTCCTAGGTTCTCTCATTGCTCCCTGTTTTCGTTCTCTCCCTGCCCTTTCTTCAAAATTAAAGACCATTTCAATATATTTAACGAAAACAGCAACGGAGACACAGGGAACCGAACTCGATCGGCTTGACACCATGCCATCCCTTCAGGCGTCGAGCTACAGTACCACAGAGCAAGGAAGCGGCGAGAGCGGAGGGGTCCGATTGCAGACAGCACGGCAAAGCTTGAGCCAACACGTTCTAATCCTCGCCCTTCCTGAGTTCATCGATGCTGGTCTGAAGGAACGCGAGGAGACAGTGACATCGGTAGATGTCTCTTTATGACTCCGTCACCCACTGTCCGTCAATACATCTGAATCACAGGCTCCGCATCTGGCATGTTATAGGAGCCAAGCAGACAAGGCTCTTTTAGAGACTGTAGATGCTCAGGGTGCAGCTACCTCAAGCACCAAGGTGAGAAGGAGGTGGAGTGTCCATCCTTCGGGGCCCGCAAGCATGAGCTGTAAGAGCAGTACAGTCGGCCGGGCGGTGGTGGCGCACGCCTTTAATCCCAGCACTCGGGAGGCAGAGCCAGGCGGATCTCTGTGAGTTCGAGGCCAGCCTGGGCTACCAAGTGAGCTCCAGGAGAGGCGCAAAGCTACACAGAGAAACCCTGTCTCGAAAAAAAAAAAAAAAAAGAGCAGTACAGTCAGGATGCTGAGGACCAGTGAAGATGGTTCAGATCTGCTCACGAAGATCTAGACTCTTTGGAGAGATGGAAGGCTAAAAAGGCTGGGGAGAACAAGAGGAGAGATTTTCAAATAGCAATCAAAGACAGAACAGAAAGCACCTGGCAGAAGGTGTGGTACGTCCTAAGTGTGGGAGGGAAGGATGCTGCTGTTGGCATTTTGAGCAAAGAGCTGTTTCGGAATCCCATACCCCCTGCCTGGAGTCAAACTGGGTGCTACCTGGGGACACTAGAGACATCTGCAACCTGCTTTGTCCAGTGCTGAGTATCACCATCCAGAAGCAGCGCTGGCTGGACTCACATACCCAGTCAGGGAAGCAACTACCACCCAAAGAGAAATATCATAGCCTAGACTTTCCCTACATGCAATTCTTTCCAGAAAGGAAATCTGCCAAGAGGCAAGAGCTACTGAGAACAGGGAGCGGAGATGGCATATTGGAGCCATGTGGGGAAAGCTGATTTCTTGGCAGTGCCCACACCCCAAGATAGCAGAGGAATTAAATGCATAGCAAAGGGGGGTCCCTTACTCCCAACCCCAGGCATCTAGGGGAAGCATGTCTGTCTCCTCTGGAACTCCAAGAGAGTAGGCTGGTCCACGCAGGTTTCCCTGCGAGGACTTACATGCAGCCAGTCTCTCCCCAGCCCTCCCCACTAGCTTTGGGCATTCCTGCTCTCCACACGCACCAAATTAGCCTGAGTGTCAATCCAAAACCCAAGGCAAGGCAACGCAAGCCTGGAAGCCAGCAGCCCCATGCTCTGAGTTCCCTCCCCCCCTCAGAGCTCAATTCACACACACACACACACACACACACACACACACACACACACACACACACACACACGCCTCTCCTCGGTGGAGCCTGAGGCAGGCTCATTTCCCCTTAGGTTGTCACAGACCAATTTTCTAAACTGCATGAAAACAGAAAACAAACAGAAAACTAAATCCACCAAAGCCCAAGTCTCACGAACAGCTAGCTTGGCAGGCCGGAGCAACGTGCTAACAATTTCATGCTGTTTTAAGACTTTCTAACTAAGCAACAACCAGATGTGCCCTGATACAAAAAAAAAAAAAAAAAAAAAAAAAAAAAAAAAAATCAGCTTCTAGGGACAGAGATTTGTAAAACAGGAAAGTACTCATCAAGAAGCAAAACCACCAAGCATACTGGCCTGGGGCTGGGAGGAGGGCTGTCCTATTGGGCTAGACTCGGCCAACAGAGGCAGTGGTGGAGCGAGTGCTCAGCCAACTGGGGACTTCAGTCACTGCTTTCTTTGAGTCAGCCACACCAAGATGCTCATGTCTCACAGCCTGTACCGGACAACGACAAAGGAGCAGATATGATCATACTATAATATGTTGTGCTCTGAAATGGAGAAGAGCCCAGGAGTTGATTCCATTTACGGAAGAGCCCAGGAGTTGATTCCATTTATGTCCGCATAGGTGTGAAGCACTTCCCTGTCGATACTGAGGCCACAGAGCTGGAAAGGTGAAATAGAGCCCCAGCTCATGGGGCAAATGATAGTCAGCCAGAAAGAGAGTGAAGACAGGCTGGCTGTGTCTAAGGCAGAGCCCAGGGTAGGTGCACATAACACGCAGGGTGCTGTAGCCTGGGCTTGGCATGAACACCCATGAGCCAAGAGCCACACACCTTTGAAGGAAGCCATGAGCATGGGCCTGTGGCTTGCTAATGAATTTTTCTTTCCGGTAAGATGAGGTTACCTCCACATCTCTGTCACTAGGAACCAACTTAATTCTGACAAGACTTCAGTGAGGTCCAGTAGACACCAAGCCCTGAGTTGCCCCCATGGACCATCCCAGTGAAGCAGGGTGACCATTAACCCAGGATGAAAAGACATCCATCAATGCTGCTTTCAATTTATATCCCGTAGTTTATCTTACCACTGATGGCAATGAACAATTCAGATTTTTCTAAGTCCTGAAATTGTTGTAAAAGTACGACAATCTTCTTATATCTAGGGATTGAACTTTGTGATCTCGGAGATACAAATATTTAAGTTTTAATGTTTTAATAATGCTCTATTTTGAAAGTTTCGGGGGATTGTTGGGGGAGGGGGTTGTTGTTTATATTTCTCCTTCTTTTTGTTTTTAATATACCCTAAAGCTTTAAAAGGAAAAAAAAAGTAGCGAGGAGCTGGTCCTTTCCTAGCCTGAGAGGTCACTCCAGGTCAGCAGTCCTTCCCTCAGGGAGTCCCTACTCCCTAGTAAAAGCCCATTAGCTTAGGCTTACTGCTGTCCTAAAGCCAGTGGGCTTCTTTATTAAGGCTGTGTTTGTCACCTGTTAACTTGTTTATTGGACCAGAACTAGGGTGGGCGTGAAGGTCACAAGTAGGTGGGAATTGCACACCTCAGCCCTGAGCTTCTCCTTGGCCATTATTTTCCCCAGAATGACCTCTAGGAGGGTGGGCACTGGGGGTTACAAAGTCCCCCCTGAGCTAACACATGACAGGCCAGGACAAAAAGACTGCAAACAGGCCCCTAATTAATGGGTTTGCTTAGAGCTGGTTCTCTGTTTAGGGACTTCATCCCAATAATTGCAGGCTCCATAATCATTAATCAGTCACCACCACCTTTTTTTGAGTACCCACCACAAGCCCAGCCCTGTGGAGCAGGAACGGGAATGTGAGGAGCTTGGCCTGCTGTGTGCAAGGACAAACCCACCACCACCAGATAGAGAGACACTGCGTCTCAGAGAAATTAGCCAGCTCAGTGTTGCCGGTGTGCGAGAGTCAAGCATTGAACCAGCGTCTAGACACCTCCGTTACTTTGGTTTTGGTTCCCCAGGAGACAGCAGACAAATACTTCAAAACCTGTGCAGAAGCAACAGAGCTCAGAATAGGCTACACAGGGCACACGCTGCTGGAGAAGTCTAGAGAAGGCAGGAGACACAGGGCTGAGGTCTCCACAGGAGACTTCTCAAAGGGGAGTATACTGGGCCTGAAGGGTGGGGAGAATTATACACATTTGGCAAATTATACTCGGGCACTTTTCTCCAATCATAAGTTCAAGGTTGGAACGGACTGTGGAATTTGTGCCTCACTTGGGGCCAATAAATATTTAGTTAAATGTTCAAGGAGGATGTGTAGATACAGATGTGCATGTGCGCATGCACAGATGCACAGGCAGACCCACCTCCACCACTCCAAATGGTGCCTGGATGGAGCCCAGTAAAAGAAGGCTTCAGCACAGGGTGAGGTGTTGGCATCGGGCATCGTGGGGATTAGAACGGGAGCCAAACCAAGAGCAGGAAATGTGTAGCCAAGCAATCCTGTGACCACCCTGGACCGAGAAGGTTGGCAGCTCCTAGGGAATGTCTCGTCCAAGTGCCCAATTTAGATATTGTCCCAGAACATGAGAAACGCCAGAGTGGGAGGAGAAAGGCCAAGGAATGTTGAAGAGTAGAGGCTGACCAAGAGCTGGCGCCTGCTCCTTTCCCTGTCACCCAGCCCTGCCTCACCTTTGAGCTGCCCGGCTTCCACCCTGTACCCTATGCACAGGTGTTCAGACCTCTGGCTCATCCCAACCCCACACAGATTCACTCTGGGGTCTTCTGGGCACTGGCCACAGCAACGTCTTGTGGCCCTTGATCCAACACTGACCTGGCCAAAGGTGAATAGAAGACAGCTAGCCAATATCTAGCCCCAGCCGATGCCCCACTGGGATATGTGTGTCCAACGGAGAAGGGACCCCTGTGAGTAAAGCTATCCTCTCCTAGGACTGGAGAAGACAGCTTTACTCTTGGAGGTAAATTTTCTGACCCAAACCCATCCCCTGTGGCTCTCAGGACCTGACACGCAACCTTTATAACAGTACACAATGTATGTGACTGCACTGGGTTTCCATTTTAGATTCCAACGTGGGTTGTGGCCTGGGAAGCCAGGCCAACTCTTGCTCTAGTATTCAGGCTTCTCAAACTCTAAGACAAAAGGCTAGACGCTAATGGTCAGATTCTGGCCAAAAATTGACAAGCCGAACCCCAAAGAGCCAGCAAGGCCCAGACCCAGCTCTATTGAATGCTCAGCGCAGTTCAGCGGCCTGGGCCTCAGTGTCATCTGAATGAGGACTATTGGCTGCAGGGTCCTTGCAAGTGAGAATGTAGAAGGCCACCCTGGGCTGAAGTTGTTCCCTCCTGTGTCTGGCTTCTCTCCCAATCTTCCAGAGCCCCTGGCTGTTCCTGCTCTCAACTAAAAGGCCAGGGAGGCAAAAAGCCCATTTATCATTTTAATTATCCATGAAATATTGAAGTTTCTTCCACACTGAATTGAGGGTGCTTAGGAGAGATGTTCTGGAAAGACCAGCACTCCACAATGAAACCCACCAGGCAAGGGCTGAGGGAGGACTCCAAGACAAAACAGGATACAGAAGAGCCTGCCTTCCTCCAGGCTTGAATCCCAGAAGAAACCCAAAACCAAGCCTGTGACCTTCATTTAAACTGTAGTGATTTATCACTCTGGGAAGACGGTGGTGTAAAGAGAGAAGAGACTCCAATAGGAGAGAGTCTAAGCAAGGAGGTCTCAACCATGCCTGCGGGGTCTGAAACGCCCATGAGCTGCACACAGGACTACTAAAGCACCCAGAGGAAACAAGCTGTGGCATCCCAGTCTGGGCAGCCAGAACTCCAGCTTCTTGTACCCTCCTTCTCACGAGGCTCATTGGCTGAGAGCTACTGCTTTAGGCAACAGACCAGCACCAGTCCAGGCCATTTGAGGGTAGGTTAGAAGAATGAGTCCAGGGACAGTTTCTGGTCAACCAGTATCTTGCAGAACATCCCCAGCTGTGTAATTGGCAGGATGCTGATAAATGATGGATGGATGGATGGACGGATGGATGGATGGATGGATGGATGGATGGATGGATGGATGCGTGCATGGGTGGGTGGATG
>CABHPP010001640.1:0-15791 GCA_902168425.1 Peromyscus attwateri | reverse complement strand
GATAGATAGATAGATAGATAGATAGATAGATAGACAGACAGATAGAGCTCATCATGTACAACTCTCTAGGGATATCTGTATTTCTTTGCTAGCAGTCTCTCTCTTTCTTACTCTCAGCCTCCCCTTCTCCATCCCCTTCCCACTGAGAATCCATCAGAGGATGAGCTGTTCCGAGCCAAGTGGAAGAGGAGACCACTCTTTACTGAGAACACATTTCAGTGCCGCAGCCTCTGCCGAAAGCCAGCCGTGCAGGGCTCAGACACCGGGCCGCACGTCAGGGAAATGCCAAAGCTGTAATTGGCGAAGAGAACTCTCCTGTCCGCCCTCATGTCCTCCACACGTCTGATCTGGTATCATTCCACATGATCAGCTCTAGTCCATTAGGCTCCCTCTTTCAGCCTGAACTGAGCAAGCAACAGCTGGAGAAGAGGGCACTTCTGAGGAAGTCTCTGGAAACTCAACCCCGAGGATTGCCAAGAGCCTGTCAGAGTGACCATGCAAGGACGTTGTCCACAAGACACAGCTGTGGACGCACATCTGCACTCATGCTGGAGGACTCAAGGTGGCAGATCTCCTGGGGACAAGGCTCCTCACAAACACATGGACCTCACCTCAGGTGGCAAGAGCCAAGGAAGGTCTGGAGAAAGCCCTCCCCACAAGTGGATCTTCCAAGACTAAGAATTCCAAGCTTGCTGTAGAAGACAGTTAGGAGATAAACATCAGGGTACATAGTTACAGTAAAATTGTGAATAATTCTCTGGTATAAGTATGTCCCAAATATTTCATATATATGTGTGTGTGTGTGTGTGTGTGTGTGTGTGTGTGTGTAGAGAGAGAGAGAGAGAGAGTATTTACTATTTATCTGAAATTCCTATTTAACTAGACTATTTGTCATTGATTTGCTAAACTAGCAACTTGACTTTAGAACCACTTCATTCTATGATCCTCCTGGAAGCAGAAAGAAACAAAATTTTACAATCCACTCATCCCTGGGGGGTGGGGGGCCTTCCCTCCTCTCTGTCTGAGCTCGCCATCTTGAACATTCTTGCTCCATTCTTCTCGACTCCTTAGCTGCCCAGAGCTCCTGAGACCCAGGGGTAGTCCAGCACTTGGTCCCTTAAATCAGCCGCAGCCAGCTTAAAGTCTTCTTTTTTCTTTTTTTAGGATTGATTTGCTCATGCAGTCTCTGTCTACAGGTACTTTCTCTGCCTTTGCACCTGCACAGCAGAAGAGGACATCGGATCCCGTGTAAGAATGACATGAAATTACAGTTATAGCCCGCTGTGAGCCGCCATGTGGGTGCTGGGAATTGAACTCAGGACCTCAGGAAGAACAACCAATGACTTTGGGCTCCAAGGTTAAATTTTTCCAAAAAAAAAAAAAAAAAAGTTCTCTTTTGTTTGAGAGAACTAAAGGCATACACAAATATTTGAATTCATATAAAAATATAAATGTCGCTGCAATCACCTATAAGAAGATTGAATATCAAAGCCCCGAGACCAGGTCTGTAGGTTTGTAGTAACGTTTTTTTTTTTTTTTTTTTAAGCCAGTGGCCCTTTAATCAAGTTAAACCACCATTCTCAACAGAGGCAATAGCTGGCAGCATATTCAAATCATCGAGAAATCTTTTTGCTCCTATCCCAGACCAATTAAACCAGACTTTCTAAGAGCAGGGCTCAAGTGTCAGGCTATTTAAAGGGTCCCCAAGTAATTCTAATATGGAGCCTGTGCTGGGTATCTACACACATTGGAGTCACCTGAAAACCTATATATATATATAAAAAAAAATGGATGCTTGCATTACCCTCAGCAATCCTGAATTCATTGGTATGAGATTGTGGCCTGGGCATTTGGGGGCTTTTAAAGCTTTCCAGGTGATTTTAATATGCCACAAAGTTTGAGAGGCGCAGCTCCTCGAACTTTAATATGCTTCTGATCTCCCAGGGATCCTGCTAAAATGCAGATGGTGACTCGGTAAGTCCAGGGTGGGGCCCTAGAGTCTGCCATTTAACAAGTCTCTGGTGAGACCTCTGCTTCTGGTCCTCAGACCTCACTTTGACTCAGGTGATCCTACATCAGAGGATTCCCAAGCCTGGAAGCCGGATGTCTGTCAGAATCACCTGGGGAGCTTTAAAAAAAAAAAATCTACCTTGGGCTGGGATTGCTCCACTCCACTCCAAAGACGCTGATGTAACGAAAGAGGCCGGGACATCAGGATCATAAAAGCTCTCCAGGTGGTTCTATTGCCATAGCCAAGGTTGAGAACCTTGGCAAGAGACCAACACCCAAGTGTCATTTTACAAGTGGCTCTCTGACTCACCTCCGCTGCCTACCCAGCTGGCAGAAAATATTTTCTCCCCCTGCCTCCGAAGGCCGTGACCTCCAGTAAACATTCCCTTTCTCCAGCTTTGGACTGAACAAAGCCCTGTGGTTCTTAACTTAGCCACACCGGAGAAGAGAGGGGATTGCCACAATACCCTAACACCATGAGAAGCCAGATCTACCCAGCCTACCTTGCTCCGATTACCAACTGTGTTGCTCAACTGGGATTCTCTGAAGACACTGACGCTGGAGGAGCCATGAACCACAGGAAAGGCAATGTCACACAGAGGAAAGAGACTCTGCGCTGGACAGGACACTATCAGTCAAAAACACTGAGCATTTTCACTACTAAGCATTTCTCAAGTCCATTCCCAGGCAACCTTTCCCTCTCCTACCTCATCCCTTTGAAATGGAGTTGTGGCCACACATGGGACAAGATGTGACATGCAGAGAATGAAAGGGAAAGTTTGGAATTTAGAAAATTATTACTCTATTTGGGGTGTAATTTCCATGAACTTGTTCATGAGTCTTATCTCCTAAGGGGTGACCATAAATACCACTTGCAAAGCATCCTCTTTAGCATCTTTAACCTCTGACAGGGCCTGTATCTTTTGTTGGAAGGTGGATCTTGCCTGTAAATCCATGTCTTGGGCGTACATGGAGTTTGCATAAAACGTGAACTCTAATGTGCAGAATTTGCAGGTCGCTGAAGTATCACAGTCTACTGAAATGAGTCTGGAATCAATAAGGTACACATCAAACTCAATTGCATTTAATTTTCATTGCTACCTAGAGGAAAGTCTCGCTCGGCTCTACATGCATGAAATTAAACATGAAAGCCCGTCTAAAGTGTAGAAACAATACTTAAAATGACCTGCAAATAGGGGAAACCATGGACACTCGGCCCATCGCCGCATTATTGATCATATTCCTTTCCATAGTGGAGGTGACACTCACCCCTAAGAAAAAAATCACAAGAGGCATGAGCACATGGCAGATCTGAAGGAGAATTAAAGGCTATCAGTCATGCACCAGCAGGGCCTCTATCTTCAATTACTTGGAATCTCTTCCAAGTGGAAAAAAAAAAAAAACACATTCTCACCTTATGGGGAAAGCAAAAAAAAAAAAAAAAAAAAAAAAAAGGACAACAAATGAAACTAAGCAAGTCCCCCCTCAATTTACAACCCTTTCCCTCCCACCCCACTCCACCCAGTTCCTTGGCCAGTGAGATAATGGAAGGTTCTGCTCACGCAGCTGACACAGGGTGGGGGGCAGACACCCACTCTGGGCACTTCCAGCCGACACTGACCTTTCAATCATGGAAACATTCCCCAGACCGACACTAATCGGGGGGCACATCTGGCGTTTGGACTGTGTCCAGATGGGAGTTTGTGTTAGTCAAGCCAGCATGATAACCCTCGGGGGAGGCTGGGCAGGGGAGTGTGTACCGCTCCTGAGAGCAATCGCCATCTTCAGTTTGCGTGTGAGACGTGAGCATGCCGTGGCCTGTGAGTCTTAGAACACAGACAACCTAGTCCCTGTCCACCTCACTCTCCCATCCCTGCCAACAGAACACACACACACACACACACACACACACACACACACACACACACACAAATAGAGCCTGATAAACGTGTACAGAGGTCCACAACCAGTCAGAGCCAATCTAAAATGCAGGGCCCTCCAGACCCAACAGCAGTTCACCTCCTCTGTCTCTAGACACTCTCAACGTGTAGTATATTCACTTAAGATAATGGACAAGTCAAGGTGATGAAAAGAATCCAGCTGTTTCTTCTTGTCTGACTTCCTGCGGTTTGCAAATGTATGGGATGATTTTCCAAAGCAGCTATGAAGCCCTTGGTCACCTCCACCCCTCTCTCTCTCTCTCTCTCTCTCTCTCTCTCTCTCTCTCTCTCTCTCAAAATCATGCACCTACCCCATTTCTCCTTTGGATTCCCCTTTGGATGTGCCAAGACTTTCCGACCAGTTTCTAAATCAATATGGTTCCCTAGCTCCCCTTCCTAGGACAATGGGTGCAATTAGGACTAAGACATCCTGAGAGCAAAGATGCTACCTCACTGATGACGAAAAGGACCTTGGGCAGCTCTCAGCCAACTGTGACACCTGTTAAAGCCATGGACAACACTGCTAAAGAGGTTATCAAGCTAACCAAAGCCTGGATGAAAGGGATTACGCCCCCACCCACACTCGGAAGGCAGTCTGCAGCTGTGAGAAGCAAGTTCTTCCCATGCTCCCCACCCCCACCCCAGAGCACCCTACCCAACTGTCTACCCCAGCAATCCTCTTCTACAAACCTCCAGGCCCGGATTACAGAAATCAGCTATTCACTTGCTCAAATCCCAAAGCAACTAGCAGGGTCTTCTGAGATAAATAACTGATGACCAGAGAGCTGACCACCCTTCTCCCTTCGTTCCCATGAAGAAAGAAAGAAACCAAGTACCAGGGGACAATGGTCAATGTCCAAAGATAAATTCCAGCGACTACGCTGCTAACTAATCAGCCTACGTGGTTGCCGCTGCCCCTTCCTTCTACTTGAGTCTCCACACAAAAGGCAACCATCATCCCCGTCTACTCAATTCTGTCCTTCAGGAATAACTGGAAAAACAAACACATCTTTGCTCCAATTCTCCTACTCAGCAGATAACTGCGTCCTTACAGACCTCTCTCTCACTTCTATCTGTGGACAGGGCTGTAGTAACGGGGGCTGAAGAATGGCCGTCCTTCCCACTTTAGGGAACACCTACTCGGCTCCACCACCGCCACCACCCTCAGGAAGACATCTTAACACTCTACACTCTGTGGTCTCCGAGAAGCAGCTCCCAGGCACTGTCACTCTGTCTGAGCCACTCTGCTGGTGCCAGCATTTTTTTCTTTCTTTCTTTCTTCCACCAACAATTTGGTACAAAGCCATTTCAGGTCCCGTGCCAAACCGGTAATTCGCAACACTCATCAGAATCTGTGGCCATCAACTGACTCAGCATTCCTTCTCCCCTAGCACAGCCAACAACAGCCCTAACACCCTCAACATCCAGCCTTCAGCTTCACTATTTACATCCCATGTGTGATCTGGTTCCCTGTGAACAAGTATGTAAATGAGCCTGCCTTTCCAAAGAGGCTACCTACTCATCCCAAGTCTTGCTATCCAAGCCAGAAAGCCTCTTAGAGAAGATTAGGGATGGGAGAGGGGGTGTTTGTACTGTTACCATGGAAACCATCGGGCCAATTTCCAAACAAGAAAGACTAGCTGTCCTTGGGGCACAACTCTGCCGGGGTGTCCACAGAAGCCAAGAGAGAGCCTGGCCTGGGGCAGCTGTAGACATAAGCCTAGGATCACCATGGACCTCAGACCACACTGACTCCCCCAGTCTCCTGTGTGAAACCTTGTCCCACATGGAGAGCTGACCCCCCACAGACACCCACCCCATCTGGCCTCCTGAGTGGTTTCTTCAGCACAGCTCCCGAGCCAAATTAAACGTTCGTTCTAAGTCTACAGACAAAAAGGGTTTTGACTGAGTTTCGTGTTTTAGAGAGTGAGTGAAATTCCATTAACATTTTAGGGGGTGGGCAAGAAGAGCGACAAATAACAACTTGTCTGAATGTTTTACATTTCTCCCGCTGCCTCGGGAAGGTTCACCATGAGGTCATCCACGATAAGGAGCAAGACCTCCCAGCCAGACTGCCCCTCAGCCCCAGGAGGACACTGCCCAGAGACACACTGACAGGACTCGGAGGCTGACTTACCCTAGAGAAGAGCAAGGCATGGAGCTACCAGGGAGAAGAGTTCTGAGGACAGCATCTCTAGGAGGGAAATGGATGTGCATGGTCAGGAGATCACAGTTTCTCCGCAGCTCAACATTCATTGCCCGGGGAAGAAATAGCTAGCTCACAAGTAAGCTATATAGTCGAACCAGTATATGCCTGCAATATCACCTCTTGGAGGGCTGAGGCAGGAGGGTTGTGAGCTTAGGCCAACCCAGGCTATAGAAAAAGATCCTATCTCAAAAAAAAAAAAAAAAAAAAGGAATGGTAAACGTAAAATAAAATAAAAACAAGGCTTAGCCCTGTAAGACACTTAGTGCAGAGATGATAAATCCAATAATAGACATGGAGGACTATGGCCAGTTAACTGTGACACTCTTGTAATCCTCAGAGCAGCCTTAAAAGGATAAAACTGTCACATGACTATTTTGCAGCTAGGAAAGCCAAGAGGCTAACTTAGAACACATAGTTAGTAAATGAAAAGCATAGAATCCAAACCAAGGCCTCTGTTATACAGTGCACACTCCTGATTACACAGTAGAATAGCTAGCCTTAAAAATGGCTGTATCCACTAACTGTATCCATTAACGGTTAGCGACTAACCAATTAAAAGTGTGTGTGTGTGTGTGTGTGTGTGTGTGTGTGTGTGTGTGTGGTCATGGGAAGAGCTGTAAGCTTCCAGAAGAGGGTCTTGGCTTCATTTTGACGAAGTAATCAGTCGTGAACTTGAACAGTGATGTAAATTTGACCACCATCTTCAGGAAAGGCACATGATAGTGGTCGTCAAAGTGTCTGAATAAACTCTGCCCTTTCAGACACTCACTCCTCCCAACAGAACACACCCATGCATGATGAAGTGTGCTGAGATGCTCTAACGGAGGCCTCTGGAACCCCCATCTATTTAGTCTACCACCAATCCATAATTTCTCTGCTTCTTGGAGGAGACAGACATTGGGTCCTTCAGGATATAAGGCCAGAGCAGCATAGAGATGCATTCAGGCACCTAATCCTGCCAGGAACTTCCTGTCTTCTGCTGTGGGAAGGTCTTTCTGTATGCTGTGAATATGCGTTGCCCTCATTGGTTGATAAATAAAGCTGTTTTGGCCAATAGCCAGGCAGAACAAGGTTAGGTGGTATGTTCAAACTGAAGACGGAGATGAAGAAGGGCAGAATTGAGGGACTCGATCCAGCTGCCCAAGGAACAAGATGCCAGAGAACTGGTAAGCCGTGGGACATGTGGTGATGCATAGATCAATGGAAATGGGTTGATTTAAATGTAAGAGCTAGCTAGTAACAAGCCAGAGTCATTGGCCAAACATTTAGAATTAATACAAGCCTCTGAATGGTTATTTGGAAACAGCTATGGGACAGGGCGGAACGGGACAGGGCGGGACAGAGAAAAGGCACCGTTACAGTCTTCTATTCCCTACCTTCTTCAAATCGCCTGCCAGAATTAGGCCAAAAGACCTCAAGACATCTCAGAAGATGGGCCTGGGGGTGGGGGGGTGGGGAGGGTGAAATTCTGACTTTCAGTCAATTGCTGTCTGATTACTTTCCTCTCCGTCTAGCCAGGCTGAACCCTCCATTCTGTACAGGACGCAGCCGTGGAATATCAGAGCTCAAGGCCTGTGCAGGGTATTTCAAGCAAGGTGGGGGAAAGGCAGGCATGGGAGTGAGTCTGGAAGAGAAGACACAGTTGCACACTTCGGGATCTAACGAGTCCCCTAGGTACCAGAAGGCCCGGCGCGGTAAGGGTTTTAAGAGGTGATAAAGGTAACTTGCTGTCAAAGGAGGCAGATATTTTGAAAGAAACAAGGGGAATTAATTCCTTTCTTGAGCCACCACAAAGGGGAATGGCTACCAGATGGACAAACAGAGGTACCTGTCCACAGGCTGCTGGAGAGAAAACAAACACAAGAAAGAAGAAGGTCCTCTTGAGAGCAGGTGGGCCTTCTGACCACGAAACAGGACCACAAAACAGGACCACGAAACAAGACCACACGTGGTGGCAAAGAGGCTGCCAAAGTTCCAGAATGAACGACCTTCCGAGACAAGCGAGACCAAAATGGAGGAGCAGAGAGAGACCCAGGAGGCGCTAGGGAAACCTAGTCCACATCCTAGATGAGTCACTTGACCAAAGAACAACAATGTTTTCTTGTACACTTCCCCAGCACTTCTGCTGGGGTCCTTTCAGGTGTCACAGGCAGCCGAAATGGCTGTCTATGATTGTTGCCTCTTTTGCCCTTAATTGTGGGCTGGATCAATGACACATATCCGATGAATGGAATATGGGGGGGGGGGAATAGCCTATCACCTCTGTTAAAAAAAAAAATTAAAACTCCCCACTTTTGTGCCTCATGGATTCCCATCTCTGTCCCAAGCTTGCCCCTTTCAAACTCATAATTCATTCTCCCATAATCATCTTTTTTGGAGAGGGCTGCTATATTCTTCCTAAAGCACACACGAGAGAGAGAGAGAGAGAGAGAGAGAGAGAGAGAGAGAGAGAGAGAGAGAGAGAAAACTCCAAGAATAAGAGAGAGCTCAGACTGGTCATGCCCTTGTTCCGCCCCTTCCAGATCAATCTCCTTCCAGCCACAAATTAGCATTACACAGGCATCACAGGGCAGCGCCCCAGGATGGATAGAAGCTGCTAATCTTTCCTAAGGGGCGCGCTGGTACAATAGTGAGAGGCATGGCCTCCTCCCCCACAAGGGGATTCCTTAGGATTCACTTCCAGCTCTTTTGTGAGCGGTCCAAGTGGTCAACCACAGAGGCGGCCATCCCCGGGGTCTTCAGCTACGGAGGAGCCCAAAGAGCACCAAACTTTCTGAATGGCTGCATGGCACATGTTCCTGAGAGGTCAGTTTATCTCGTCATTGACCTTTTGAGGTTGAATATCTTCTCAGAGCTTCCTAACTGGTCTTCTCCATGTTTACTAGTCATCATTAATGAATGGCTCCAACTGGGACCCATCCAGAGCATGAAATTCTCTGGGATCAGGCTGTAGTTCTAACCCGTGGCACCCGCTCAGCGCTTTGGATTAGCAAAACGCCGGGGATTTTTTTTTTTTTTTTCCCTTTTTTTTTTGTCCTTTGGTTTGGTCTGGTCTTTCTTTGTTGTTTGTTTCCTTGTTTGGTTAAGGGATTAACCTTTTGAAGTCACGTTGAAATTCCCAATCCCCAAAGAAAGCAGCCGGTTGGCCGGGGATCCCTGGGGTCCCTAAACTGAGAGCCCATCCTGCTGCAGTCCCCAGGGGTATTGCTGTGGCCTCCTCCAAACCTTTGCTCAGCTGCCATGTCCTGATATATCCTGCAGCTGGTTCTGGAGACAAGGGCAGCTTGCAAGGGGTGAAGCCTCTAATCAAAACCCATGCCCTGCCCATCCTCTCCTGACCCTGCATACCACAGCCCTTCTCCAGCTAGCTGGGCCACCAGTACAGCAACAATAGTGCTAACAACATCTTCAGGAAGGACTCCGAGGGCAAGGTCCCCTGAGAGCCTCTGGTCTGGATTCTTCCCCGCTCATACTGTCCCCTTCTCCAGAAAGCTCACAGGGGATCTCACAGGCTACTTGCATAGTTTAGCCACTTTAGGAAGCAAGTTAGTTGGAAGCAAAAGGAAGAAGAAAAAAGGATTTCTGCTTCAAATAGACAGATGACTTGCCCGCCTCCGCTAGGACCCGGCTGTGCTAATTGCCGACAAAGAGCTACGTGGAGACAGAGTTAAGATATAGGCCACATCCAGCTGTGGCCTATGCATTTGTGTCTATGCATCTGTCTAAGTCATTCCTGTATCGAGGGCTCCGCACTAGGTGGTTGGATGCCCTAAGGTCTCTAGCTGATTTTATGTACCAAAGGGCTGAGGATCAAGGGCCAGAGGCCTAGCACTAGCCCCGCCCAGCTCTGCTCAGCAGGCCACAATGTTCCAGGCCCCTCTCCCCTTCCCACACCTGGAGCATCCTGGTTCTACTCCTCTCCAGGCCTAGGCCTGTGCTGGCCTCTCTGCCTCCTGCCCCCAGCTTGCTGTGTGGTCCCAGCCCTCGGCCACAGAAGAGCCAGGGAGGGAGGGATGGGCCTGCGTGTTTACAGTCAAGCATAACTGAACCTTTATTTTAAATAAATAAAACTTTTTAGCCAGTTTTTATTTCCCTTTCCTTTCAAATACCGGTTTTCTCCCTCCTCCTCTTCCTCCTCCTTCTCTTCCTCGTGGGTGAACCTTTATCTCTGGGGCCACCCAGGGAGGGGCCCCAGAAGGGGGAGGAATGGAGTCCAGGCAGCCCCTGGTGCTGAGTGTCGTCTCAGGCAAAAAAAAAAAAAAAGTCTCTTCCTCTTCTCCCTCTCCCTCTCCCACAGAGGTCCTGGGGTTCTTGTGAATTTGGGGTGCTCATGCCTAAGGACTAGAGACTAAACAGGAAACGCAGGTTCCATCCTCAGCATGCTGTCCATCTGTTCTCCCAGCCAGGCCCGTCTTCTCCCATCCCACTACAAAACTGCCGTCCATCTGTCTTTCACTGTGGCTGTCGTTTCTCCGGCTCCCTATTAGACCCGTGTCCATCTGTCCCTCCCCCAGGACAGTTGGCTCTGACTCTCCCTTTGCATTGTCAGAAATCCATCTCCCCCGTGAGATGTTCCATCTGCCTGTCACTCGACAGGGCTGTCCCTCTATCCAGCCCTCTTGATCAGCCGTTTTGCCCATCTGTCTCACCCCACTGGACATGTTTTGGCCCATCTGGCTTCCTGACTGGGGCAAGCCATGGTAGGTCTCTGAGGTATGGGAACAGTTGGGATCTGTTCTGGTCTCGATCCCAGCAACATTGTTAGCAGCAGCCATCAATCAAATGTCTGCTCTGTACTATACACTTTGCAGACATCACTCCTCTAACCCTCGCAGCAGCCCTCTTCTGCACGAAATCTCCCCATTTACCAATGGGTAAACTGAGGTGCGGAAGGGGTACCAGCCTTCCTATGACAGGCACAGGGTGCACAAGCAGTTCTACCCACATGGAGTGAAGGTGAGCACAGAGCCTCTCTCCTCTTCTTTCACCCCAGGAAGGGGAGGGGTCCCCCACTCCTGTGGCCTCTCTGCACATTTAATTTACACTCTGCTGGATATTTTCAGACTGATGAAGTTTCCTCCCTGCCCTGGCCCTGCACACACACACACACAAAAAAAAAAAAGTGAAGGAAGAAAAAGCATCCAGATGTGAGAGCAATTTGAAGGTCTTGGGGGGGGGGTGATGTTAAATAAACATCCAATGGTATTCTTTCTGCAAGGCGATCCATTTTCATGGCACCCAGGAGTTCGTCCAAGGGTCTCTGGGTCCCTGGGGGGAAGTGTGGCGTGTGTTTTGGCTCCATAGTCTTCCATTGACCACAAAGAACTAATTCTTCCAATTAATGAAATCAGCACCCCTGATGGAGATGTGCTGACAAATTACTTTCAAGACAAATATATTTACACCCATGGTGAGGTTGATAGGCCCAAAGGATTTGGAGGCTACAGGGGGAAGGTCTCCCACCAGCCAGAGACACTGAGGTCATTCATGGTGGCTGGGATGTTAGCCACCGCCTCAAGGGATACCTCTCTCTGCCCGGAGCCATGGAGGCTGGACTGGGTTGTGTGTTAAAGGGGCCGCCTTTCAATGGGCTTCTGTATGGCCCCGCCAGGTCCTCAGCACCCCACCCCCTACCACCCCAGGCAAGTCCCCTTCAGGGCTTGGTCTGAAGGGCCTATTCAGCCTTTAGGATTCCCTGATGGGAAGTAAAAGGGAGACAGACAGATACTTCTGTGGGGTTGTGGGAAAGCTGGGGCCTGGAGCCTGGAGAGGAAGCCTAAAGGCACAGGGAAGAGCATGGCCAAAATAAAGAGCGGTCAGGCTAGAATCCCTGCAGATAAGATGGAGCCTGGGGGACATCTCTTGGAAAGGAGAACAGGAGAGGGAGTGTGGGAGGCCCAAAGGAGGCCCCAGGCAGAGGGAAAGACCCCAGTTGAGAGGCAGACGAGTCAAAAGCGACATGAGACGTTACTTAAACCACAAGTTTAGCTCTCCGCGGAGCTTTCTTACAAGCCTATATCAGCGATATTTTGCATTCCTTGAACAAATTTGACAGCTATTAAAAAATAAAATTTTTAAAAAGTGATCCAGAGTGTTCTAGATGGCCAGGCAGGCCTGGGTTGAGCCAGGACATGCCCACAGGGTTGGTCCAACCCCTAGCGAATACTGAGTACTTTTTCTCATCACAAGAACATGAGGACTGTTGCTATGGACAGTCCCGGAGGAGGGTGGAAAGAGCAGCTTCTAGGCAGTGTTGGTGAATAAACAGCCATCGGAGGCCCTGGGGTAAATTACCTCTGTTCAGTACCTCTATGGTTGCCGTTTGCCTGGACGCTGAACAAATCAAGATGCTATGCTCTGAGAGTTAGAAGGTAGATCTTTAGGAACCAGAACCCCCAACGTGTCCCTCACGAAGCATTTTGTCCTGGTGAGACAGCGAGTCTGGACTGTCAGCTTGATGGGGTTTAGACTTACCTGGAAGGCTCACTGGGGGAAACTTACCCAGCACCATTCCGAGTGCCTGTTTCTCCAGACCAAACAGAAAAGGGACAGCAACCAGCCTCCTCCTGCTCGGACTGCCCTGATGCGCCTTACTGTCAAGCTGTGAGCCCGACAAAGCCTTCCTTAAGTTTCTCGGAGCGACAAGAAAAGCAACCGATCCACCTCTATCTTTCTGAAACTCCACTGCTCTGTTCAAATTGCATCTGTGGCGTCCTACATATAAATAAATGAATGAATGAGTGAGTGAGTGAGTGAGTGAATGAATGAATAAATAAATAAACAAGCAAACAAACAAATATCACTCCTCTGAGACAGGAGAGCAGGAGCCTGTAGAAACCAGGAGCCCTGAGCACGTGGTCAACATTAACCACCTTGGCATCACCGGGGGCATAGACTGTGGCCAGCTGGTGACGACCTCAGGTGCCGCTCTTTTGACACGGTCCTTTCCTTTTCTTTTTTTCTTTTTTGAGTTTGTCCTTATGGCCTTGTGCTTCCAAGGCCTACGTTTTATCAACTAAGCTATCTCCCCAGATCTTAAAAAAAAAAAAAAAAATCTATCGAACTCCTATAAACCAAGAAATGGAAATAAAAACGTGAAGACAAACGTGTATCTGCGGCCATAACAAATACAGTACACATCCACGCTGTTTCATGCTTCTAGAAAGGTACGTAGGTGTTTGAGTTACTTTTCTCAAATATTTGACAAAGCAACTTAATGAAGAAAGGTTTCATGTTGGCTCACCGTGGCGGGGAAGACATGGCAGGAGGAGCCTGCGGCAGCTGGTAACATCATGTCTGTAGTCAGGAAGCAGCGAGAGGTGGATGCTGGTGCTCAGCTCCACTTTCTCCTTCTTACGCAGTCCAGGACCCCAGACCACGGGACTGGGCTGCCCATGTTTAAGATGGGTCTTCACACGTCAATCAACACGATCCATCTCCTTCACAGGCTTGCCCACAGGTTTTCCTAGGTGGTGCTCAATTCTGTCAGGATGACAATCAGTACTTTTAATGTTTTATGTTAATCAATCACTGTGTGTGTGTGTGTGTGTGTGTGTGTGTGTGTGTGTGTGTGTGTGCGCACGCACGCTCAGGTCAGTTCTCTCCTTTCATCACGTGGGTCTGGAGGATTGAACTCAGATCTTCAGGCTTCGCAGCAAGCACCTTTACCACTGAGCCATCTCACCAACCTGACAAACAGGATTACCTGTCGCTCAGTACAAAGCCTGGCGTGTGACGCATGTGCTTCGTAAGTGTTTAATTAAACTATCCAAAGAGTAATGCTTTTTTTTAATTGCATGACAAATCAAAAATAGTATCTACAAAATCCACAGCTATCCTAACGTGACACAGCTATCCCAAGGCTCTATTTTATGTCCATCTTCTTATAATCATCACTTATACTTTTAATCCACGATTGCTGCCGTTTTTTCTAATAGTCATCGGTTAAAAGTCCCTGCTCTCTCCATTTTATTTCTATGCTGTGCTTTCATGGTATCCACCCTGTCCTGTCCCTGGCTCACCTCTAAATACTCCTTATTTCCTTTTGACGTCTTTTAAAATATTTCAAGTAGTCATCATGACTATTTTGTTTTTAACTTATATATATAACTTTCTTTTTGCTTTTTGGTACAGAGTCTCATGTAGCCCAGGCTGGCCTCAAACTTGCAACAAAACCAAGCATAACTTCCTTTCTCTACCTAGGAATACAGGTACCGTGAATACAGACATGCTCAACCACACCTGACTTAACAACTATGTATATATAGTTTAACCATTTCGTTAATGTTCTTTTTTTTTTTTTTTAAGTCTCATTCTGAAGTTGGGTAGTAGTGACACACACCTTTAATCCCAGCACTCGGGAAGGCAGAGGCAGGTGGATCTCTGTGAGTTCGAGGCCAGCCTGGTCTACAGAGTGAGTTCCAGGACAGCCAGGGCTACACAGAGAAACCCTGTCTCAACCCCCAAACCCCACAAAAAAAAAAAAAATCTCATTCTGTGCTTCTTGCAATGCCTAGGATTTCTAACCAGGATGACATGATTCTCTCACAACTAGATGGAGATAGAGTTACGTTTGCCCAATTCTATCTTCTCAATCCTATACCCAAGGGATTCCTCACAAAGGAGGCTCAGCTCTCCCACTGACTGTATTTCTAAATGCCTACCTCTATTGAAAATGCTGGCAGTGTGGTTCATGGGTACAGCACTTTCCCAGCACAGGTGAAGCCCTAGGTCCAATCCCCAGTCCAATAAACAACCTCCTTCTAGTTAAATCCTAGTGGATAGTGAAATAAATGCCTAAAAGGAGTTTGTTCAAGGTGGAGACCTTTCTAGAGTCTAGCTGCCTTGTGCTCCAGTGCTCCCTGACATGTAATATTGTTTCCTTCGAAGTCAATTATGCTAATTTTTATTACTATCAATAAACATTTTAATTATGCTATTTTCAAAAACTCTCCATCCATAAGCACTTATAATTTCCTTTCAGAGTCCCATGCAGTGACCCGGTTTGACACAGATGGAATTCTAATATTGTCTGGTTCCCATGGCTCTCTCTCCCATCCATAATTTGTATATCTCAATCTTTTCATTATGCAGGGCAATCTACTGCTTGGTACAACCAAGTTCCCGCCACCCCAGGAGAAAAAGACTTTCCTCTCATCTTGCCCTACTCACCCTAATCTTAAAGAAAGGAGGAAAGACAATTGAAACCATTTGTTTGGATTTTAAGGAACTGGGGAGGGAGAGCTCGAACCTAGGGCAGGTGGGAATATGATCTACATGGGAAATCTCTGAGAAGACACCTGTCCCTCGGTGGTCTTTGTCTCTGAGGCCCCCGGGAGGGGCAGCCTCAAGAGAGAAGCTCCCTGTTAGAAAGTGGAACACAGAGCACAGACCAGTAAGGACAGAGAGTTTTGTCTCGGGTCTAAGGGACAATCGGTGAACTCTGAAGCCCAAGGAGCAAGGGCAAAAACTCTAGTTTGTGCTAGACGTCTGGAAACTCAATATTGCCCAAAGTATCAGTTACCTCTGATACTTTGCCGGGCTTGGAGGGCTGCAGCAGCAAGGCTCTCACATGAAATGCTCGGTGTGCTTGTGAATGAACCCTGAGAAAATGTGCGTCAGAGTCCCCTAGG
>CABHPP010001639.1:51753-75241 GCA_902168425.1 Peromyscus attwateri | reverse complement strand
GCTTAAAATCATTAGTGATCTCGAGCCCCTATTCCCTCCCCTCCTCTCTTATTCCTCCCCTTCTTCCTCTCCTCGCCTGCTAATATCTCCAGGACCTACTGTTAATTACCAGCCTTAACTTGTGATGTCCCTACGCCCACAGAACCCTCACACATATAGACTGGGTTAAGTCAAGGAAATTTCAAAGCCAAGTGTATGGGAATCTTTGAAAACGTGACCTTCTTTGATCACTGATAGAGAATTGCTTTGCAGCATTCTGGAGGAAGGAATTGGGGAGTAGGTGGCGGAGGTTGCCCTACTTGCCAAGCTTGCCCCTGTGGCCTTGGCCTTGGGCCATCTCTGGCTGCCTTTAACTCCCCACCTATGCTGAAACCCCTCCCTCCTGCTGGTGATCTGGCTTACCTCGGAGTGAGATGGTTCTGCGTTCTGATGGCTGCTAACATTTGCTGTATTTTAGGGATGATTCATGAGAAGCAGTGGCATGCTAATCAACATACTAGACTACTCATAGTTACAGGTTTTTCCTTCCAAGCTGTGGTTTCAATTGTTTTTTGTTTGTTTGTTTGTTTGTTTTCCCCGAGACAGGGTTTCTCCGTGTAGTTTTGGTGCCTGTCCTGGAGCTCGCTCTGTAGACCAGGCTGGCCTCGAACTCACAAGAGATCCTCCTGGCTCTGCCTCCCACACGGGATTAAAGGCATGCGCCACCAACGCCCGGCTGTGGTTTTAATTTTTATTGTATTTTAGATTCCACCAGATTGGAGACAGACCGGAAGTCCTCCGCGGGTATCCACAAGTGATTCTTTGCAGCTTGAGACTTCTAAACCGTTTATGTTCTTTGATCAGACTTTTAAGTTTCAGCCATTTTTTGCATGGAGATGAAGAGCAAGGGTAGTCTGTCTCATGACAAGAAGGAGAGAGACTGCCTTTTCTTTGCGTCTCACCTTTGTGGGTATTCCTCTCCTAAATTAGCAGATTTTCCTTTTAGTGCAGTTCTGGTGTCTTTAGAAACTCCAGTTCTCAGAAGGCTGTCTGACTCTGGGGAGGAGGGAGTATAAAGACTCATAGTTGAAGTCATTGAAGTGCATGTCATCTGGGCCTTCTGATTGCTTCTCATCTGATGGACTTATTTTTGAGGATTTTTTTTTTTTCAAACTGAGATTTCAGATACGTTGTTTTCAGAAGCAATGCAAAACCCAAGACGTTGATGGAACATGGGTTTTCTGGGTCTTCTAGAATGATTTACTATCTGGCTGGACCTTTCATTATCCACTCAGACTGGAGGTGTGGTTGAAGGAGATGATGAACCCTGTATCAGAATCTACACGGTTTTACATTTATGTAAGCGAAAGAGGTCAAACGTGATGATAGTTTCATTTAGAAAGGGAACATAGCCTCACCACTTGATTTGAGTCTTAGAAAGCCATGTAGTAGATAGCTGTGTCACTTTTAGATGAAAAAAGTTGAGAAACATGTTGCCTAATTAGTGGTTCATGCTAGCACTAGTCTTAATCTGTTTAGCCCAATGCTTGGCACTCGCTAATGTTCCCTTAATGTCTGTCAACTGAGCAAAAAAGAGAAAGTAACCTTTCAACGCTCACTCCTTTTGCAGGGTTTGTGGGTATGTGTTGGTTGGTGTGATGCTGAGCAGAAGACTGGCAAGTGTTCTTTTCTGGTTCTGTTTGGGCTCCTTACTTTATTCAGATTCGGATCTGGGAATGATTCCACCCACCCTTTGCTTTAAACAGTACTGGTAGAGAGCCAACTTCTTTAAACTCCTAGACATTTTTTGGCTCTATAAGCTTAGTGTATCTCAGAAGTGATAGCAAAAAATTACTGGTGATGGGTACTCAGGTACTTGAATCTTAAAAAAAAAAAATGGAGCTATTGTTAATAGCTCCAAAGTCAGCCAATCTTTAAGTGCTCTTTACTCTAAAGTCTCTATCAACGGTCAAAAGAATCAAATAAGCTGGGCATGGTGCATACCTTTAATTTCAGTACTTGGTGAGGCAGATTCAAGAGAACTTGCATCTCTCCAAGTTTGAGGCCAGCCTAGTCTACATAGTGAGTTCCAGGACAGCTAGGCTACGTAGAGAGACCCTGTTTCAAACCAACCAAACAAAAAGAATCAAAGTATACTGTCCAATGTGGATACAAAGACTCCTCATAACTAATATTCCAGTAGAGGAGGCTATGCAGACTTGAGTGTGAATGATGCATCTGTATAGGAATACAGGTCCTTGATTAGACAGTTCTGTACTTATTTAGGAAAGTTTTCTAGAAAAGATAGCTTAGAAGAGAGCCTTGAAGGATGAATAGAGGCTCCCAACCTCCACCCCATATGGTATTTCAGCAAGTGGGGCACTTGCCACCAAGTCTTAATGACCTGAGTCAGTCCCCAGGACGTGGAGGTAGAAGGAAAGAAGCCATTATGGCAAGTTATCCTCTGACTCTCACACACATGTCGTGGCACATGAACACACACACACACACACACACACACACACACACACACACACAGTATATAAATGTGAATAGAATCTCTAATTGGCAGACCAGGAGTTCTGGGAGAGTCAGGGCTGTGTGTGTTTTACTCGAAGTTCTAGATACAAGTGTACAGATGAGGGTAAATACTTTTCTAAAGAAAGATGAACGTTCTGAATAGCCTGATTTTCTCTCCAGTAACACTGCCAAGAGATCAGCAAATAACTGCTTCCAGTTAGTCAGGTACCAGTGTGTACTAGATTAGTTTATCTGAGTGCTTGTGTAAATCAAGGCTAGGAAGTGAGCTAAAAGAACTCCTGTTGAGTAAATGCAGCAAGTCTTATTAGTCTTGGCCAAATTCAGAATGCCTGTATTGTGACTTGTGAGTCCCCAAGCCTTTGTTGTGGTGTTTGTGGCTGCTTGCAGTTCTTTTAACTGTCTCTTGATCCATGTTAACTCTTCGTATCATTTGCTCTGAAAGGATGTAATAGTCTGATAACGTTCTTTAGACTTGGGCACTATAGGCTGTGTCCCCTTTATCAGAAATGCTTGGATCTGGAAGTAAGTGCTTCGTGTTTTCAAACGTGTGTGTGTGTGTGTGTGTGTGTGTGTGTGTGTGTGTGTGTGTAAGGAAGGAAGGGAGAGATTAATTTTGTAGATAAGACTGAAGTCTAAAGGTGCAAATAACGTTTCACATACACCTTACACACGAAATCTGAAGATACAGTATTTGTAGTGTTGTGTGCATTTTGACTGACACACGTCATGTGAGTTCAGGTGAGTTTTCTACATACAGTATATCAGCATTTAAGAAATTGGACTTTGGTGCACTTGGGTTTCAAGTTTTTCAGATTAAAAGATGCAGAACTGCACCCTCCCAGCAACTGTAGAATAGAATGGAAAGCTAAGCCGCTCTGATAGGTTTTTCTCCCAGATGCCACCTCCCGCTCCCTTCTCTCTTTCAGAGATCATATGGACTTTATGTCATCTGTAATAAGCACACAGCCCTCTATTTCTTCTTTGCGTTAAGGTGCTCAGGTTCTCTTTGTGTGTCTTTCTCCATCCTCCACCTGCTTTCCCCCCCACAGTTTAATTAAAATAGAGAGAGGACCGAGGGTGCGGCCCCCGTATTCGACTAGCACCAGTTTGATCCCAGCACTGCAAAAACAAACAAGTAGGAAAGGTGTGTGGTGGTTTCCAGGGAAACACCTCTGATACAAATTACAGTCCTGGCTCCAGAAGCTACTGAGTTACTGTATCTCAACATGGGGAAGGAGTGGCGTTTTCCACCCTACTGAGAAATGGTCTTGAGGTGGCCTGCTTAATTTACAGAGAGCACAGCGTAATCTGAGACGATCAAGAATAAAAGATCGGCTATTTTCTGAAAGTATATGTATAATGTTGTAATCAAACACCCCCCACCCCCACAATGTAGTAATGTCTTTTTTAAAAAAATTCAAGGCTTATTTATTCTGGGGCTACAGATGTAGTTCCATGTTTTAGAGCTTTGCCTCCCATGGGGGAGTGAGTATTAGTGCCTGATCTTACCAAGCAGTTCCCACATTTCATCTCAACAGCCCTTCAGAGTGATCTGGGAAGAGAGGCGGGGGTGGAACTTTATTTTACAAGTGAGGAAATTGAGATTCAAAGAGACACAAATTATTGCTAAAACTCTTTTAGTGCAAAGTAAACTGGAAACTGTAGGTCTCTTCATTCTAGAAGCTTACTAGCCCAGGAGCGTTTACTTGCGCTTCTTCATCCCAATTCTCGGTAACCCATGTTTAATGTGACTCCCAGCATCATAGTTCGCAGTCTGAATGGTGATGTGGTGTTGGTTCCTCAGCAGAGCTGAACCTGTTGCCATGATCAAGGGCAAGTTGTTCATAAACCTTCAGTACCGTGTTTTTCTAAGCACGTGTTGAATTGTTTTTGCATAATATAATTAGATAAGGAAATCCTTGTTTTAACTCTTTGAAGTCATTGATTTGTGTAGTGCTTTATGACTTTAAAAGAAGTTCTCATTTGAAACTTCTAGTGCCTGAAGAAGGAAACAGTGACCGACCTGGAGACTGCAGTTCTCTGTCCTTCACACAGGTATGGCGCCAGTCATGTCTTAAGGAAGGTGTTTTCTCTAATGGGAGGGCTGTAATTTTGATCCTAGAGCTAATGACAGTTTGTGTGTGCCATATAATCTTTTCTCTCCCTCCCCACTCCTTTTTTTCACTATGTCACCTGGCTGGAACTTGCTATGTACACCAGGCTGAAAACTCGAAGATCCACCTGCTTCTCCCTCCCAAGTGCTGGGATTTAAGGCATGTGCCACCATGCCTCAAGCCATATATTCCTAACACTATTTTTAGGATTATATGTTATCTTTAAAAATTAGTTAATGTTATAAATTCTTCTGGAGACTTTCTAATTTTGTATTTAAAAGTTAGTGTCTACTTGTAACATGAAAAATATAGGTAATAAAAAATATAGCCATATAACTTAATCTGAAATAATCATAGATAGGCATGGCTGCCAACGTTGCTTCTATCTATCTGTCTATCTATCTATCTATCTATCTATCTATCTATCTATCTATCTACCATTTGTTAGTTTGGGGCAGGATCTTATTTAGTAACTGACTCAGTTCTTCTGCCTTGGCCCCTCAAATGCTGAGATCTCAGTAGTTTGATTTTACACTCTGCACCTATAATGCTTTTTAAATTACGGTTTCAAAAGATACCTCTCTGGGCTCTGGGTGAGTCCTTAAGGTTGTATGAGAATAGACAGTAGTTGCAATGTTTAGACCAGCAACCCATTTATTTGCAGGTATTGTAGTGCCACACATTTGTATGAGAAAAAGATGCTGACCCTAATCAATACAGGGAAGGCTTGAGAATTGGCAGTAGCTAAACACTGTCAGGTGTATTTGCTGTAGGACAGGGCAGGGAGTGGCCCTGGGGATCTCAGCCAGGAGACTCATGATAGCCCAAGGCACCAACACTAATGCCTGTCCCTGGGCAGTTGAGGATTGGGTCAGGACTGCCTGGTCAGCTCCGGCATCCTGTGCTTTCCGCCTCTTCTTCCTCCTCCTTTCCCTCCTTCTTCTCTCCTTCACTATTTACAGAGGTTGCGAGTGAGCGTCTTACACCCCAGCAAAACGTCTAGAAAGGGTTAACAAGATTTCTTGCCTGGCTTTGTTAGGACGCATAGTTCTTTTGTCCTCCAGAGGGGTGTGGTCTCTTTAGAGAGCAGAGGACCTTTTTTTTTCTGAAGGTGCTGGCTGTTGGAAGACTTTCAGTTTATTAGGGCTTTGTGGTAGGCATGCACCTTTGACCTCCTTTTTAAATAAAGTTAAGATTGAAAGGAAACATCTTTGTATCTTATTATAGACTCTTCATTGTTCTATTTAGTTTTTTTTTTTATTGCAGGTTGAATACTGTGAAAGATAGTTTACATTATTACCCAAAATTTAAGCTATATGAAAGAATGTTTTTAACTGTTAGATTTTCAAAGTTCTATTTAGAAAAGCATATTTTAGGAATAGTGAATTAACCAAAATATCTCATTCTCAGACAGGATAAGGAGCCAAAACACTGTAATTCAAGTGTTTCTGACCTTTAGCTAGGTTTCGGTTGGTTGGTTGGCCCCTCCCACCACCAGTTTATGTCTGGTCCATTACAGCATTTTTGAGGAGACCCAACAGTAGCATTCAGGCTGGAAGTTATACCAGCTTTCTGTTCTTCTAAGTGCCACCAAGCAATGTCTTCATTTTCTTCTCTTTAGCTGGGTGTTGTTTGGTTGCTTGGTTAGTCCCCCACCACCACCACCACCACCACCACCACAAGTTAGATCTGTTGTATTTCAAATTGGTTATCTGTTTGCCAAGAACACATTGGAAACATCATAGCTACTAGAAAGTCTCCAAGAATGAATAATATTGACTGAATTAGACAGCATTCACACATACACACACACATATATATAATATATATTATTTATATATATACATACATACATCATACATATAAAATCTGAGTCATGAACTTGATGCTTTGTGGGCTGTTTGAGCTAACCTTCACTTTTGTGAAGGGTGATTTGGTATTTAGGAGCAACATATTCTCAAATCTTCTCTAAATTTACTAGTGGGAAAGTACATTGCAGTGTTCTGAGATTGTGTATTTGTTCTTTTTATTACCAAAAGCACTGTAAGCCAGTGGGCAAAGGCAAGGGGAAGTCCAGCTGTCTTTACCAATGCTGCAAGCAGTTTGAAGAGCTGAAAGGAACCTGAGGGGAAGAAGGCTGGTGAAGGGGTCACTCCGACTGCCTCAGCTGTGGGGCCCTCAGAAGGGAGTCTGTAGACTGGTCACCTACATGCTGCCATAGTGTATGGGCTGGCTCCCTTCTCTGCTTACATTTTCTTTAAGGTTCTGGAGATTGAATTCAGGGCCCTGCACGTTGGTATTTTTGTCTTAACGCTAATTTTTGAACTTTTTGCTGTGGGTTATGCGAAGGACTTACTTTAGACTCTGTGCCTAGTCCTTTATGTCTTCCTCTCAACCTCCGTGTGGTCACGTGGGTACCAACTTTAGGCAATCGTAGAACTGATAGAGAGCTGCTGCAGCAGTGCCACGTGAAGACAGTAAGCGTGCAAGTGCCTTTCTCATCCTGTTCCTTTATCTGAGACACAGAGAAGGAGCTGAAGATGTAGGAGCTAGGGAGGTAGGGATTTCTTTATCCTGCTGTGCGGAGGGGGAGGGGGGGTGCACACCTTTAATCCCAGCACTCAAGAGGCAGAGGTAGACAGATCCTTGTAAGTTCGAGGCTAGCCTGGTCTACAGAGCAAGTTCCAGAACAGCCAGGGCTACACAGAGAAACCCTGTCTAAAATTTTTTTTAAAAAGGACTTCTTTCTTCTTTACCCTTTCTTACTGGGCTATCACTGGAATGAACCCCTCGTAATGTGATGTATGCTGCGGTGTCTAACTGTTGCTGATGACACTGTTTTTAATGTAATTAACACTGAACCAGCGTCAGTAATTTAGGGCTTAAGAGATATAATTGGCAAATTATTACATTTAGTTGTTTTTCCTGTTGAGCAGTATATACACTTTACTTGGTAAAATGGGGTATACAAAAGTCTAAGACATGAAGAAATTCAAATGCATTGGACTTAGTTGAGGTCACCCAGGTCTATTAAGCTGCTTGGATACCATCACAAATTAGCACCATATCAAAATAGTACCATAATCTGGAGGGGTTAAACAACAGAACCTTTTTCTTTTTTTTTTTTTTTGGCCAAGTTTTGGAGCACAGTTCAAGGTACATGGTCACTTTTTCTTTAAGGCTCTTCTGTGGATTAGAGATGGCTGCCTTCTTGTCATAGCAGATACAGAATGCATGAACCAGCTCTCTGGTGTCTTCTTGTAAGGGTGCTAATCCGAGCTAGAGAGATGGCTCAGTTGATAAAGGCTAGGTTCACAATCAGAAATACTAGTGTACTAATTCCATCCCCATCCTCATGACGTCACCTCCCAAGGACCATCTCTCCAAATGCCATGCAAGTAAAAATAAACAAACAAACAAACAAACCACATTGATTGCCAGTGTTTTCAAAGTTAGAGCTTGACATTTTATTTATTTCTTTGGAAACAGGACCTCACTATGTTGCCCAAGCTGTTCTTGAACTCCTGGGCTCAGGTGATCCTCCTGCCTCAGCCTGCTAAGTGCTAGGTTCATATTGCCATACAGTGTCTGCCATTTCTGAGTTTTTTATATCAAGAGTTGTAATTTCCCGTGGAACCCTCTATGTGCCACAAAGAATATTTATGATATAGCATCCTTTGAAGAACTGTAAAAGAGTAAGAAGGCTTCGGTGTTATCCTTTTGGTTTCTATCATAACCCCTGATATTTATATCATAATTTAGGGATTCAGTTCCCCCAGACTGCGTGGTTGCCAGAAGTAAAGACTGTTCTAGCAAACTGTTTCTGAGAATGTAAAAAAAAAAAAAAAAAAAAAAAAAAAGAATGCTGGACATGGTGTCTGTCACATGCCTTTGATCCCAGCACTTGGGAGGCAGAGGCAGCTGCTGATGGTTTTCTGTGAGTTTGAAGCCAACTTGGTTTGTATAGTGAGTTCCAGGCCAGCTAAGGCTACACTTATCCCCATTTCTACCTTACCCCCTAAAAAAAGAAAGGAGAGAGAAAGAGAGTGTTGTGTCTAGAAGATTTGACTAGCATTCCTTAAGATCTTTAATCTGGAGCAAGGCATGGGGTGCTATGCTTGCCGATAATCCCAGCACTTGAGAGATTGAAACAAAAGGATCACCTTGAATTTCAGACCAGTTTGGGCTATAGAGTAAGATCCTATCAAAAAAGGAAAAATTTTAACTTGGATGTCAGGTGCTCATTTATTACATTCTGGTTTGGTTTGGCTTGGTTTGGTTTTTGGAAACAAAGTTTCTCTGTATAGCAGCCCTGGCTGTCCTGGAACTCACTTTGTAGACCAGGCTGCCCTCGAACTCAGAGATCCACCTGCCTCTGCCTCCCCAACTATTGTGATTAAAGGCGTGCACCACCATGCCTGGCTATTATGTTTTAATATATCCACAGCTTAATGACTTTTGTGCTATAAAGGTGTTTCGTGTTCTAAGGACCAAGCTTTTCTGCTTTAGATACCCCCCACCATGGTCTCCATAATTAATGTACCGTAGCAATTGTTAATATTAAAGCAGAGTTTTCAGAGTGGCAGAGGACAGGTGATGTGGATTTGACTTTTCATTTTTAGCGTCAGCTTAGCAGTAGGTTGTCAAGTTCTGTAGAAGGTAGTTACCTGGCAAACTACATGTTTAGATGGGTGGAGCACTAAAGTCCCATCTCTTGAGCAGCATTACCCAGTTACTACATTCCCAGCATGGGAACTGGGTTGTTGGAGTGTGGTCTCATACAGTTTGAAGAATGAATGGCTTCTGCCTTTAGTCCCCACAGCCCAGCCAGTAGGTTTGTAACCACTTCCTTATTAACAAGGCCCTCCACGCCCACCCTGTTGGAAACGTCCACACTGATTTTTCATTTCTTGATGAATAAACCTTTTAAAGGCATTGAGGCTCCTAGGTTAAATGACTAGGCCCAGGGTAGACAACAGTGGTCTGAAGGTCTAGCTTTTTGTTGTTGTTTTGGTAAGTAAATCTAGACAATGGCTTATTTGTTGATACTTTATGAGAGTGCTCAGAAATAAATATTCTCTTTGGCCATTCATATACTTTAAAAAAGATTTTGTTGTTGTGTGTGTCTATTTGTGTTTATGTGCACCACTGGGTGCAGGTCCCAGGAGAGGCCAGAGGAGGCCACAGGGCAGAGGTCCAGTGGAACTGGGGCTGCTGCAGGTTGTGAGTCACAAGATGTGGGTGCCGGGAGTGAAACCCAGGGCCTCTGCAAGAGCAGCAAGCACTCTTAACTGCTAAGCCATCTCTCCAGCCCCTGTCAGCCCTACTTTTAAATCATCATTTTATTTCATAGTTAGTTATTATAATAGAAAAATCTTACGGAAGGGTTGCTCACCGGTAATTGTATGTGTATGTGTGTATGTATGGTGCTAGGGGTTGAACCCAGAGTCTTGACAGGTTAGGCAAGTACTCTGCCACCGAGCTGTATCCCAGCCTCTAAACCATGTTTTAAGTCTTAAGATACCCAGTTTTGAGTAAAGCGGAAGCCTCTCTAAAAGGTTATAATTCAAGCTAATAGTATTCCATTTACAAAGCTGCTGCTTACGTATTTATAACTGACTGCCTCTAATACAATGTACTAAACTTAGAGAAACTGCAGTAATCCAGGTGAATTTTGAGTTCTCACCAACTGTTTTGCAGCCTTGAACTTGAAAAGTTGGCAACCTAACATCTAAAACCTTATTTCTTTTTTTCTTTGTACAGCTCTTTCACCATGCCTGGGTCACTTCCGTTGAATGCAGAAGCTTGCTGGCCAAAAGATGTGGGAATTGTTGCCCTTGAGATCTACTTTCCTTCTCAATACGTTGATCAAGCTGAGTTGGAAAAATACGATGGTGTAGATGCTGGGAAGTATACCATCGGCCTGGGCCAGGCCAGGATGGGCTTCTGCACGGATCGAGAGGACATCAACTCTCTTTGCCTGACTGTGGTTCAGAATCTGATGGAGAGAAATGGTCTGTCCTATGATTGCATTGGGCGGCTAGAAGTCGGAACAGAGACGATCATCGACAAGTCAAAATCAGTGAAGTCTAATTTGATGCAGCTGTTTGAGGAGTCTGGGAACACAGATATAGAAGGCATAGATACAACTAATGCGTGCTATGGAGGCACAGCCGCAGTCTTCAATGCTGTGAACTGGATTGAATCCAGCTCCTGGGATGGTAAGTTCCATGTCTGCATTCTGAAACAGAAACATAAGCAAACAGACAGACAGACAGACACACACACACACACACACACACACAAATAGCTCTCCTTGAGGATGTGTAGACCTGCTACCTCTTCTGCTTGGTGCTCCAGATGGAACCCAGGGTCTCTAGCAATGAACAGTATCCCCAGCTCTCCAGTGGCTATTTCGTCAGTGCTGTGTGCTAACGAGTACTAGCTGTAATAGTCCGAACTATTCATTCAGAAAGATGACTGTGACTTTCAGCTTATGTGAATTGTTTATTTTAGGAGCAATAATAGGAAAAATGATCTCTTCAAAATTTAGACAGAATGCTTTTTTTTTTTAATTACCAATATGGGGAAAGCATATTCTGGGAAAGATATAAGACTTTTGAGTTCACATGCATGATTTTGTAATTTTGACCACTTTGCGTTTATTTTTCAGGACGGTATGCTCTGGTAGTTGCAGGCGATATTGCCATATATGCCACAGGAAATGCCAGACCTACAGGTGGAGTTGGAGCTGTGGCTCTGCTGATTGGGCCAAACGCTCCTTTAATTTTCGACCGAGGTGAGTATTTGAGAAGACATTTCTTTTATTTCTTGTGGTGCTGGGCTTGAACCTTGAGCCTTGTGCGTGGTAGGCAAGCATTCTACATCTGAGCTTTATCCTAAGCCCTTTGTTTTTAAATTTCAAAACGTTCTGCAGGCTGGCCTGGAGCTCTCTCTGTAGCCCAGGTAGACCTGCAGCTTTGATCTCTCTTTTTGGCTTCTGAATACCTGGGATTACACAGGTCTATAGACCTGCATACACAGGTCTGTGCTGGCAGGCCTAGCTCATTGATTTATATTTACCTGTTGTATGGACACAGTGTTCTGAGAAATTTGAACATAGTAGTAGATGCTACCGCTTGCTGACTGTTTATTATTGGCCGCCGAGTGCTTTATGTGCATCCCTTTATCTTTGTGAGTTTTGTCCAGAAGGTAGAGTTGAGGAAATAACTTAGAGGAGTAATGTGCCCACAGTCATTGCCAAGTTCATTTCTCCTCGGCATAGCAGCAGCGTTTCGTAGTAGATTCACTTAGGAAACTTGCAGCAGCCTTGGGACTGCCGATGGTACTCTAGGTTTTATTTAATATGGCTTCACCTTGCACTTCCTATTGAAGTGCTGTGGGTTGAGTGGTTGAGGAGAGCCCTTAAATAGGGCAGTGTGCTACTAAAGTGCAAACATCATGACTCGGAAATGTATCAACATCTTCTGTTTGGGTTCCAACAGGGCTCCGTGGGACACACATGCAGCATGCCTATGACTTTTACAAGCCTGACATGCTCTCTGAATACCCCGTAGTGGACGGGAAACTCTCCATACAGTGCTACCTCAGTGCATTGGACCGCTGCTACTCCGTCTACCGCAAAAAGATCCGTGCCCAGTGGCAGAAAGGTGGGCTTTGCTCCAACCCGTGTTCTCAGACTAGATTCTGGTATCTCCAGGGCAGTGCAAGAATGTGCTGGGTAACTGCAGGAGAAACTTTTGTTAACAACCTTCATTAATATCTTTTACCACTTCATGTACTAAATATGGGAGTGTGTAATTTAGGTAAAGACATAAGTGTTTCTGCTGAGCTGTTCCAAAAATTTAAGTTGATTTACCAATTACATTACAAAAGAAATTTGAATTTTGTTAATTTTTTGAGAAAAGTATTTAAATAGGTTTTAGTTTTCAACTCTTTTTCAGAGGCAACTGTTTAAAAAGTTACTTTTTCCTTATATTACAACTTGACTTTTTAGAGATGAGAGTGTTAAAAATAATATTCAAAACAAATATTGAGGAATGTAGTAGCCATGAAAAGAAGCATTGTAGTGGTATATAAAATACACTGTTTAATAGTTAAATATGCAACAGTGCATGCTGTTTGTACTGTACTTAAGAGTATACTTCAAATGTCATTATTCAACAGGAGTGTTACATGAGGTCGAGTCTGGTTTTCTAGCCTGGACTGACCTCAACTCATGATCCTCCTGCCTCAGGCTTCTCAGTATGTTTTAAGAGGCCGTGATATTTCAACTTTTTGATTAGAACCCCACAGTGTGTGTGTGTGTGTGTGTGTGTGTGTGTGTGTGTGTGTGTGTGTGTGTATGTGTGTGTCAGAAACAGTGGTGCTGGATGTTGCAGCAGGTCATTTTTGTCTATTCTTAAAAACAGAAAGACATGCTGATCCGACTGATCTGCTCATAGGTTATGACTCTTACATTTGAAAATCAGTGATATCGTCGTACATAGCTGAGTGTCTTGTTTAAATACACATTCTAAACCATTGAGAGATTTCCTAAGGCAGGATTTGGGGTTGCTATTTAAGGGTCGGGGCAAGTAGCTCTTCTTTACCATCCCCTCCTCTCTCTGGTGGTGTAGAACATAAACTTGTTTCAGTTCTTAAATGAGTACGTAAATAAAGATAGAAACACCCTGCCCTGTTCTAAAGTCAAGCTGGCTTCTGTGGATCCCATCCTTTCCTTGTCTTCTGTTTCAGAGGGAAACGATAAAGATTTTACCCTGAATGATTTTGGCTTCATGATCTTTCACTCACCGTATTGTAAACTGGTGCAGAAATCTCTAGCTCGGATGTTCCTGAATGACTTTCTTAATGATCAGAACAGAGATAAGAACAGTATTTACAGTGGCCTGGAAGCCTTTGGGTAAGAAAGCTGTTGTGCTTATTTTAAGTGTTTCTCTGTATAGACCTGAAAACTATAGTCAAAAGGATGTTAGAACTATTCTATTCTAGCTGGGTGGTGGTGGCACACCCTTAATGCCAGCACAAGAGCCAGGGTGTACAGAGAAATCCTGTCTTAACAAAACAAAACCAAACAGTATTCTATTCTAACATAGTCACCTTATCAGTGAACACCACCTCTAGAGAAGTGGTAGCTGGCTTACCTACACAAATACATTAGTTATCTCTTAAGAGCTCCAGTCTCACAGACGCACAGTGCTTACCACAGCTCCATTAACTCTTCCTCTGTAGTCCGCATACCCGGGGTCATCCTGCAGTCCACCAGTGTTGATCTTCTCCTCACGTCTTAGACTCCTGGTGTGCTGTGCGTGTGAAATTCATTCTTGTTCTCCACCCTTTCTCCATTTGATGAACTCCCACTTGACTTTTCAAGGCTTAATTCCTATCATATCATGACTTTTAAAACTACATTGATCAATATGGCTGGATTTGAAAGACTTCTGTGTTTGGTGGCTCTAAATCTTTAGTGTGTCTGTTAGTCTGTCAGCCTGCCGGTATCAAGTTGTCTTTACTTGATGATAGCAACATTAGGCAAAGACTGTACAAGTGGCTAACATCATTTATACAGTTAGGATGTTGCTCCCTGAGTTTTAATTAGTGACAAAAAAAAATCCTATATATTCACAGATTTGAATATTAGTTAGGACAATTAATTAGGACAATAAAAGCCTGGTGTTTAAATGCTATATAATTGTCTGTTCTAATATACTCTTTCAGGGACGTTAAATTAGAAGATACTTACTTTGACAGAGATGTGGAGAAAGCATTTATGAAGGCTAGTTCTGAGCTATTTAACCAGAAAACAAAGGCATCTTTGCTTGTATCAAATCAGAATGGAAATATGTACACGTCTTCCGTATACGGTTCCCTTGCTTCTCTTCTGGCACAGTAAGTATAAGTTGTTGTTCCCTGACTGCCCTTTTCTGAATGATACTTTATCTTCAGGTCTGCTCTGCTGCTGTCTACTGATGGGAAGGACATATGGGTTAAGGCTGCTGTTCTTCCCTGAGTATCTGTTAATTGTGTATTTTCCTGGCCTTGTTTCCATAGTTTTATTATTATTCACCCACAATTGAATCACAAGTCCTTAATGGTGAGGATTTATGTGTGGTTCTTTAATTTTAGTAAGCCCCATTTCCTAAAAGATGGAAGCTTTTGTTCTGAGTATGCGCTCTGATGCTAAAACCTCAAGTCAGATTCCTTAGTGCAGTATTAAATAAAACTCTTAGATCTTCAGGAACATTAAACTCAGCAGGGAATGGTGGCACACACCTGTAATCCCAACACACAGGAGGCTGAGGCAGGAAGATTGTTAGTGCCAGTCCAGCCTGTGTGGGCAGACCAAGTATCAAAGAAAACAAGAAAGCTTCCCGTTAGCTCTTGTGTTTAGCTCTGGACTGCTCGTGTGGCTCCTGACAAGGTGGAGATTGTGTCTGTTAAGTTTGCCCTTTTTCCCTTACACAGGTACTCCCCTCAGCAGTTGGCAGGGAAGAAGATCGGAGTGTTCTCCTATGGCTCTGGCTTAGCTGCCACCCTGTACTCCCTTAAAGTCACACAAGATGCCACACCAGGTCAGTGCTGGGTCTCAGCAAGAGCACATTGCCAGCCTGCTGTGGTGAGGTTGCTCCAGCAGCCCTCTCTGATGAGCACGTTAGCCACTCTGGTCAATCATCCCATTCTCAATTTCATACCTTCTTTCCACATAGATTATACTCTCCACCCTACCAGTCTGCCTTCAGAGCGGATAGACCAAATGGCTTCCCTGTGGTTTTGACTGTATTGAAGCAAATATTTGTGCTTTGCTTGAGAAAGAAGGAACAAAAGTATTGAGGGAAAACTTAGCATCATTGAAAATTATACTGAGGATTATTGGCTATAGAAAAGTTATTTATAGTTTCAGATCCCATGTTATTTAACTTGTGGACTAGCTGGTACTAAATAATGTCTGGTTGGAGGTGGAAGGAAGCTGTGTCAAGAAGATACCATCTGTATTTTAGCTGGACAACAGCCAGTAGTTTTTAAAAGAGACAAGAAGATATTTGCATTTGGCCACATTTAGTAAGTTTCTTTGAGACATGCTATTCTCTGTCATCTAATGTTAAACTTATTTGCTCTTTTAGGGTCTGCTCTTGACAAAATCACAGCAAGTTTATGTGATCTTAAATCAAGGCTCGACTCAAGAACTTGCGTGGCACCGGATGTCTTTGCTGAGAACATGAAGCTCAGAGAGGACACACATCACTTAGGTAAACTACTGTGCTGGAGACCTGCAATCTTGTTAAACAGTCAGTCTGTACGGCTCGGAGCAGTACTAATGGGATGTCAGGAAAAATTGTAGAGAAACGGGGAAATTCTGTTTAGTTTGTTCCAGACGGGTCCTATTGTGAGTAATTTTTGGTATCCTGCTTTCCTTTCAGCCAACTATATTCCCCAGTGTTCAATAGATTCACTCTTTGAAGGAACGTGGTATCTGGTTAGAGTGGATGAAAAGCACAGACGGACTTATGCTCGGCGCCCCTCCTCTAACGGCCACAGTTTGGATGAAGGAGTGGGGCTTGTGCATTCGAGCACAGCAACGGAGGTCGGTAAACCTCACTGGCTTGGTCCTCCTCTTGGGCAGGATAGGAGACGCTCTCCATCTGGGTTTCAGTGCCCTAACAGATACAGCAACTTAAAGAAATGTCAGTAAAGCAGAGTGATTCGAGCAAGGGCTCCAGGCTCAGAGGCCAGCTGGGCCGTTTCCAGCTGTGGAGGCACATGATGAACACTAGATTTATTAAGTACTAGGACTGATGGGAAGTTTGGTTTGGAGAGAAGGCTCTTTTGTGTCTTATGGGCTGGTGAGCAATATGGAGGAGGAGGAGATGCCGAGCCCCTCATTTCTCTGAGACTTTCAGAAGTGACAGTGGGAGCTGTGATTTGAATTCCTGCTAGGCACTTTACTTACATTGCCTTTTATAATCCTCACAAACCTTATACTAACCTCTTTGAGATTTACGAACAGTCCTAATTCCAAAGTGAGGCCCCAAGAAGTCTAAACACTCAGGATTATAGAAGTAAGTGGTAAAGCCAGGTTCAAACCAAGAACTTGAACTTCGGAATTATTAATTTCCCCTGTTCGTTGCAGCTCTGGTGAGTGTATAATCTTGCCGTTAAACCAAGTAGGTGGCATCAAGTTAGTAGTATCTGAGTTCTAACAACCGAAGTTTTGAGAGGCCCTCTTCCTTCACTGTTTGAATAATTGCATGAACATCTCACTGTAAGGTCTAGACAGGGTATTCAGCTTTCTCCTTGGAAAGCTTTATAGAATGTGTCAGCCTCTCTGAATTTGTCCTTTAGTAGGTTCACTGTAGGTGCTTTAATTAGTCCTATGAGTCTTAGTGAAAAAATTGTAAAAGCCAACAACTGTTTTCTTTTTTCATTTTAGCATATCCCAAGCCCTGCTAAGAAAGTGCCAAGACTCCCTGCAACAGCAACAGACTCGGAATCAGCTGTCATTACTAACGGGGAACACTAAGAGCTTTGTGGGGTGTAAGGCCTCACAGTGGCTTTGGGCTGGGCTGGGGAATGGGAACAGTTGGAGAATTGGATGTCTGGGGACAATTTTAAAGATTACATGTTGCTTAAAATGTCATGTAACTGACACAGAGCCTAGAAAACTGTTGTGTTCTTGGAGAAGTCTTTGCTGAACTTGCTAACACGCTTCCTGTTGTGGTCTGGCCAATGGTGAATGTACTGCAGTGATGTTAAAGGCTCTGTAAACTTTATACCTCTCTGGACGTTTGTATGCATGCAGTTGAGTTTTAAACATGGCATGAACTGAGTGCTTCTGTCGACGAGCGGAGGTACTAGTGTCCAATTTGAAAAATTGGGTGGTTTTTTTTTTTTTTTTTAATGTGTACGAATTTTATACTTTAACAAATAAAAAGTACCTGTAGCTTTTGAAAAACTTTTCTAGGTTGGGGATTGTGGAATTTAAATGTTACCCACAAACCCTGCTTGAAAATGGCAAGGCAAATACTGTCTTTTTTGAAGACTTGTAAATCCTGAAGAGAGACAAGTCCTAGGATCTGGAAGAACCATCAGTGAGAAAGTTAGCCGTGATCACGTGAGCAAAAGGATTCTGGCTCTGAGCAGGCCTCCTCCACAGCCCAGGTTCCCCTGGGCACTGTGAACACAGCCGGGGGACTGGTTCCAGCCGGTTCCTGGTGGCTGGTGTGAGGGAGCTTGCTGGCAGTCCTAAGCCCCTGCTGGCAAGGACCAGAGATAAAGTAGGAGGGATGGGCAGGGCATTATTAGGTCACAGTGTTAACAGGTCCAGTTTATAGGCTGACAGCTCAAGTTCATCGGACACGGTTTTTTCTGTGTGGTTTGTGTATTTCTGTGTTTTGTTTGTTTGTTTATCCAATGAAAATAAGAAAATATAACCCACATTTTCACATAGTGAAAATTTCACATAGTCTGACCAGCCAAAAGGAATATTCTCTTCAAGATCTAGAAGTAGAACTCACAACATTTTTTTCCTTAACTTTCACTTTTAAAACAACAAAAAACTACCACAAGAGATGCATAAGAAAATTCATTAGAAAGTTCTCTGGGTGATTTTGGTGCTGAACAATGACATGAGCCTCATAGAGATAGTTGGAACTAATGTACAGAACTAAATTTTTTTTAACTTTATTTGCTGTTCGATTCTGTGAAGTTTCAGTTATCTAAAATAAACACATAAATGTGCGATGTTTCAGATTGCAAAGTAATATGTAATGTAGCATTTGTAAAATATTCTTGTCAATATTAACCAGTAGGATTTTGATTTGTACAGTTTTAATTGGTTAAAATGATTTCATTTTAACATCCACTGCTATAGATGAATAATGTAAGTTCAGATTTAAAGAATGGTGGGGAAATGGTGCATGTAATTCTTTTGCAAGTATTGAGAGATCTGTATGTTTTGAAAAGAGTAATTTAATGTTTGGGTGCCAAGAAGTGGGTTTTCTCAGAGTCCATTGCCGGCAATGGGCAAGCCTGGCAATTTTGGCACGGAGCATTAACCACACACATTACTCATAGCGAGATGGATAACTTTGAAATAAAGTTTTAGACAATATTTCAGATATTTGTGTGTTCTTTTCTTCTTTGAACCAACCGTTTGGGCATGGAGTCAGCAAAAAGCTATTTTTAAATGTGAGCCTTACGTTCATCACTCATTTGCTTATTCTTCAAACATTTCCAAACCTGGTATAGGCAATGCACTCTGTGCATGCCAGAGATACAATGTATCCCGCGGGTAGTCTTATCGCCCCTTCTAGGACTCTCTAGGAATCACAGCTGATTATTTGCTAGTACAGAACAGCTCAGGTTATCAGTTTGGATCTAGATTCAGTGCATATTCATAATTTGTTTTATTTTCTGGCCCAGTGTCCTAGCACTCTGCGTCAGAGTCCAGTGTTCTCAGGTCACTTTTCTTGCATAGTCTAGGATCCTAAGAACTATACCTTTCTGTGTCCTGTGGGGAACCTGCTTTGTTGTTTTTTTTTTGGGGGGGGAGGTTGTTTCTGGATTTTTAATTTTACAAACACTCAAGTTTGGTCTTCACACTAGATATGAAAAGTTACTTGTGATCCTCCTGTGACCTAGCTGGAAGTCCATCTTTTGTCTGCTACTTGGGAGTCTTCTGAAAACAGAGACAGAAGTTGGCATGGCAAAGACGGTAGCAGGATCTTTCATTTTTAAAGTATTTAGTTTTGTTTTCTTTGAGACAGTGTCTCATGTAAGCTAGCTTTGAACTCCTGATTCCCCTGGCCCACCTTCTAAGTGCTGGGATTACAGGCATGTACCACTGTGCCAGCAGAAATCATTCGATCTTAATGTCAAAATCAATTTCTTTCAGACTTTTGAAGGACTGCTCTTAAGTTTAAGGTTCCTCTGTTTTTCTGTTTTGTTTTGTCCTTAATTGATTGCAGGAAGCGTTAGTTGACCTGAGATTCCTTGTGCATAATTATTTCTGTTAAGGCATCAATTTGACGAAGAGGATTACAAATAAAATCATCAGGCTTTTTCCTAAAGCTGGGTGCTAGTTCTTTTATCAGGAAAAGCACTCTTCACCAACATTGAGGCTTGTGGATTCCTGTGGCATCACCTTGTCCCCACACACTTTTCCGTGAGAAGTAAGAGGCTGGCTAGAATCTCCCAGGCAAAGGGATTGTTGAAACACTGAGGACATGAATGTGGTGGTGGCAAGCAGGGTTATGGAATCGTGACAAGTAGGATCAACCATCACTACCAAGACTTGTCATCTGTAGGTGGAGGAGGAGGACAAAGCATTGGCTCCTGTGGTTGCCTGAACAAGATGGGGGCCCAAGATAAAGACTTGAGTTTGACTAGCTTTTACTACCTACTTAGGAAGCCTGGGAAACAACAAAATGATAGCCCCAAGTCAGTCACCTATCAATTAAAGGCATACTAAAAGTCAGACGTCTTTAAAAGCACGCATAAGGGGAACTACACCACCTGAGGGCTGGAGAGTGCCGAGTTGTCACCGTTCTCCTTTATGAAAGTTAGGGTTTGAGAGGAAGGCAGGAACGGACGGATGGATCTTCAAGTAAGGGGGGTGCAGTAGGTGAGGGTGGAGAGGTTGCAAAACTGGTTTCCTCTGGTGGGCAAGGACTGCTCCTTGTCCAGAGACACTGCCAGGACTTCCGAGACAGATGCCTGTGTAATGACACTTGGCTTCCAGATCCTGTCCTGATGTTTCCATTGTTTGCCAAAGCAAGAGCCAAGTGAAGTGTCAACGCAGCCAAAGTGGAGAAATATGACCTTTGTCTATGTGGGAATGGTAGACACTGGCGGGACTGCAGAAGTTGGCTGACACAAACTGTCAGTTTGGGCAAATATGCAAGTGGATCTTAAGTGTGTCACAAAAGGTGGGGAGGGACTCTAAGATGGGCTATAGGACAGTTTATCATGAGAACATTTACCTAGGGCTTTCAGAGGGGGCATCTAAGCTGGTCTTAGTATTCTGCAACGTGGCTATGAGGTTCGGACTCGACTGTGACAAGCGGTAAATGAGGTGGCCGTGGTGGAACCACCCTAGCACAGTATTGAAATTCTGAGAAACTCCAGGAGATATGAATGTTTGGATTCATTAATGCAAGACTGAACAAACATCTCAAGGATGGTGCCTTCACGAAGGCCATCCAAAATGCACTGGGTGGCAAGCAAGCAGAGCCACCAAGTTGTGGTCTGGACATCAGCCAGATCCATAGTCATCAACTCGAATGCGCACAGCAGCAATTCATCCTCATTGGAAATGATACCTACTCAGTCTATGGATATGCATTTCCTGCCCGCAGTGTGTCATCCAAACACTCATGCTAGATCCTAGAGCAGTGGTTCTCAACCTTCCTAATCCTGGGACCCTTTAATACAGTTCCTCATGCTGTGGGGGATCCCCAACCATAACATTATTTTCGTTATTACTTCATAATTGTAATTTTGCTACTGTTATGAATCATAATGTAAATATCTGTGTTTTCTGATGGTGCTAGGCAAGCAACCCTTGTGAAAGGGTCATTAGACCCCCTCAAAGGAATCACAACCCACAAGTTGAGAACTGCTATCCTGGAGCATACTTGAGTCATTGTCATATCTGATAACACTGTGTCAAGGACTACAGAATCCCCTTGCACTACCATAGCCCTCAATGCTGCAAACAGAACCTGAGTGGCCTAAGGCCCAGATCTATTAGTAACCTGCAGGGTTGGTGTACTGCTTTAATAATGGCTTATATGTCCCTTGCTGTTCAAATTCACAGGTGTGGGAACCAGAGGCTGGAAGGAAGAGACTCATTTCACAATCAGTGACTTGAAGGTTTTGTATTCCTTCCAACAACCTAGTCTGAAGAAGACGAGCAGTTTGGGTTCCTGGGGAGCAAGGAGGATGTTTTCACTAGGAACCCCAATAAGGGTCATTTAGGCTACCCATGCCAGTGGGCAAGCAGGATAAAAATGGAATTGTTATATTGATGAGGATAATTGACTCTAAAGTATTATAAGGAGCTAAAGAAGGCATTGGGAGCCCAAAAGATGGTGTGTTACTCTTGGAGCCAATGATGGTATTGTGAGCAGGCAACGACAGCTATTATGGTCTACCAAAGATAAGGCAAGTGAGGACTCGGATCCTTTCATGGCATAAACCAGTTGAAATGCGGGTCAAAGGTGAGGAAAAGTCAGGGTAGCTGATGGAAGGAGTTGAGTCCAGTTAGAGCCTCCAGACCGGATGCAGTAATGACTGTAGCTCAGAGAGCCTCAAAGCTTGGCCCCTCACTAACAGCATCAGCATCACCTGGAACGTTGTTCAAACCTCTCAACGCCGTGTCAAGGACGAATTACAGGCCATGCTAGTCATAGCTTCTAATTCACAAGCGCCCTCATTGGGGCTCCCAGTGAAAGCATCCTCCTTGCCCCTTGGCAACCCAAACCGTTCATCTACTTCAGCCTAGGTTGTTGGAAAGAACACCAGACTTTCAAGTCACTGATTGTTAAAGCTCTTGCCCACCCCAGGATTCACTGAATCTAAAGGCCTGGAGGTGGAACCTGCTGGTCTGGGAAAACAAAGTAATCCTGCTGGCTGGAGTTTGAGAGCCACTGTTACAGCTCTAATAACCTGCTGTGTTGAGTCCTCCAGCTACCACCCACTCCAAGGACTCTATTTAACAGAGGGATTCGTGTGAAGCAGGGCATCTAGATAGGCTGTGTTAGCGTCTGTGCACCACTTCAGGTCCTCCCTGCCATGCTTCTTCCTCCAGCCACTGATGCAGTAACCATTTCCATGCAAGATGCAAAGGTTCATACCAATCGTGTTTGGCAGTCCACTGCCTCACGCCAATGCTGTGACCTTTTCCTTCCTATTCTAAGGCTTCTGTGGTGCAAAGGCCTGAGACGTACAAAGGAACCACTTGGTACTCACACAGCATTATCTGGAAACGTGGAGGGCAGGTGATGCCACTGACCACCCTTGCCCAATGGTGAATGACGGCTGATCCATCTTTCCCCTTCCATACCTTGGGCAGACCTTGGGAGTGAACGGCCATCACCTCTACCACTGGCCAACTTTGGTAACGTCTTTGTGTTAGCTATTACTGCACCTCTGTCCCTCACGACTCTGTTTATTTGGAAGGTGTCGGGTCACCTTCCAAATAAACGACATGAAAAAGCCTTTGTCATCGGTTCTGTTCGGAGGGATCTAATTTATATTCCTGGCTATTGGGCACAATCTTTGCCCTTTTCAAGTCACTGCGGCTACTCCTTCAGCTCTCACTGTCTGTCATCCACTCAAAGTGGCCCTCCTTAAAGGTCTACTCCAAAGTGGCGAGCTTCTAAAATGAGACAGTCCTGTGAGGAGTCTGCATGGCATCTCCCACTATTTGTCATTTTTCTCTTAAAAACAAAAATAGTTGCTAGCAAGTGTATACGTTGCATATTAGAATTTCCGACACGCAAGAGAAAGGGACTGACTTGGCTGTTTCCTCCGCACCTGAAACAGTGCCTGGCACACAGCGCTAATGACATGTATTTCTCCGTTAAATAAATGAATGCTGAAGTCTGACAAGAAAACAAAACTCCGGGCTGGAGAGATGGCTCAGCGGTTAAGAGCACTGGCTGTTCTTCCAGAGGTCCTGAGTTCAATTCCCAGCAACCACATGGTGGCTCACAACCATCTGTAATGAGATCTGGTGCCCTCTTCTGGCCTGCAAGCATGCATGTAGGCAGAACACTGTAGACATAATAAATAAATAAATCTTTAAAAAAAAAAGAAAGAAAGAAAGAAAGAAA
>CABHPP010001639.1:7501-51653 GCA_902168425.1 Peromyscus attwateri | reverse complement strand
GAGAAAAGTTAAAAGCAGAAACTTTGTTCATGGTTAGTTACCAGCTGCCTGATATAATTTATAAAATCGAACAGAATTTAGATGTGTGTCTTATGCCTCTGTAGATACGGGACCCTTTCTTTAGGTCCCTTTCTTTAGGTTCTGGTAGTATCATTATTGGCACACTTTCCAAAGCCTTTTTCCTTTGCACTCGATGTAAAATGATTCTGTAGACCCCGGTGATGGAGCTTCGAGCGTCTCTCCCTTGGTTATTTCTGATATGCTCATCTGTAATCCCCAAATGTTCTAAAGTGCTCTTCACCTCATTTTCTTCTTCTTTGAGGGTGCTGGTTTCTGACAAATGTTTAGGATCCAGTTGGAAAGGCTCCAAAGGGGTGGGGTATGGCACCCCTCGCATCCACTCATTGTTCATGATGTAGCTGATCCCATACCTCTCTGTGGGTATGGGCTGAAGGACCCCTCGGATGAGCCTGTGGCAGGGCTCTGAGACATGCTGGGGTATGCTGTAGGTACCCTCAAGGATGCTCTTCTTTAGTTTGGCCACGGTTTCTGCTCGAAATGGCATTGTCCCAGTCACCATGAAGTACAAAAGGACCCCCAAGGCCCAGATATCCACATAAACACCAACATAATGTTCATCTCGGAAAAGTTCGGGTGCAGCGTAGGGCGGAGACCCGCAGAAGGTGTTCAGCATTTCGCCTTTTTTACTGACGGTGCTGAATCCAAAATCCCCCACCTTCACGCACGTGCTACTGGTGTAAAATACATTTTCCGCTTTCAGATCTCTGTGAATAATTTGGTTTTCATGCTGTGGAGAAAACATGGGGAGACAGTCACTTTTCAGGCAAATGATAAAACAGAAAACAGAGCCGTTTCTCTGCAACAGAGAATTGGGTGGTGCTGGCGGCGTAGCCACAGAAATTCCATAGAAACAACTTAAATCACATCAGCAAACTCTACCACAGTCTTTAACCCAGTGCAATGCCTTCACCCCCACGAGTAGACCAAAGGTTTGCGTCTTCCGTGGGGTGAGGATTGGAATTTGTGCCACACAGACTCTGGAATTCATGCCAGACAAGGACCCAGGTCTTGTGCAACTGCACAATTCTGAAACACGATCAAATAACAAGCCTTACTTTTTGAGGTCTTACCTGGTTTTTCTGAGTTTTCCCTTGACTGAGACCAAGAGCAGGGAGTCTTGGGGACCTGCTCCAACCTCCTGGCCATACTCCTTTGGGTGGGCTCATGTAATTTAGCAAAAAAGGAGGAGGTTGAATTTGGCAGGTTTCTTGCAACAGATTTCTTACTATGTGTTGTGAGGACGTGTTCCTTCCTGCCCTGCCCCTGAACTCTAAATTTAGCCAATAGTCTTGGGAACTTTGACCTAGTTAATTTTAAAGGCTTGGGTAAAGGTTTAGTGCCATTTGTCCCAATGAGCCCTCGGGGTTTGGAAGATAGAGCTGGACAAATTAACAATCTCTTCTATCAGCGTGTAAAATGAACAGCAGTCCTTCATAAACTAAGAAGCTGACACTTAACCTCATAAGGCTACTCTGAGAACTATGCACGGCACTGTGTGGGCAGTGCTCAGCGTGGTCCTTGCACACAAACAATTTCAGTGAAATCTATTGACAGCAGCTCAGCCTTTCTCTTTTCAGAGGCCAGACTGCAGGGAGAAATGGCAGGACCCGGGGCTTCTGTGGACCCGTATCTGTACTCTGCTGGAGTGTCTGCTGCTCTCCTACTTGATATCTGGTAGTTAAGTGCACAAGTCAAGTTCCTTCTGTGTGCCCAGCATATGGCTGGCCCCAGTGAGCCCCCAAGAGGACCAGTTCTTGGATGAGTTAAGCAGTGTGTGTCACAAAAATCCAGCTTTATAAAGAAATCGTTGGAGAGCTGAAGGATGACTTAACTGAGCATTACTACCTGAGGCACAGAGGCAGTGAGAACTGGGCGAGGGGGTAGAACGGGGTGGCGGTCAGTGAAGATGAGAAAGTTTGGTGTTAGCCGGCCTGAGACTCAGGCAAATTTCAGAAAGGGAGAGGGGCACTGGCCTGGTCACCAAGTGTGGATAGGACTGAAATGTGAGGTCTGAGACGAGGTGTAAAGGCAGTCAGTACAGGAAAGGAGGGCCAAGGAGAGGTGACGAGTTATCTGGGAGGTAGAACATGGGTTTGGAGAAATGAGTGTGCAATAAATGAAGGATGTCCATCTGGCTTCTCTGAGTGGCTCCCATCAACTTCTGGAGAAGCCACGGGCCTGCTGTGTACCAAGATCCTGGATGTTGCTTTGGAGGCAAGGACACTGGTCCCAGCCAAACTTCTGACTCTTACAGAAGGGGCCAACTGTCTGCTATGGCAAAGCCAACCTCCTCTGCGATGTGTATGTGATAACAAACCCAAGTCCCATGTTCCCCAGGCCGGCAGAGCGGGAGCCTGTGCTTACCATGTGCTTCACGGCGGACACGATCTGGGAGAAGATGAGCTTGCTTTCTGGTTCGGGAAGCTTCCCCTCAGTGCTAATTTTCCCAAAGAGCTCCCCACCTCCTGCATACTCCATCACCAGGTGGAGTTTGGACAGGGTCTCCACGACTTCATAAAGGCGGATGATGTTGGGATGGTGCAGCTTTTCCATGCTGGAAATCTCTCTGGATAGCAGCCTTTGGGTTTTCTGGTCTAACTTGGTCTTGTCCAGAATCTTAATGGCCACCTTTTCTGGAAAGAAAAAAGAGAAAGAGTTAAAGATTTTTGTTGTTGTTGTTGTTGTTGTTGTTTTGATTTTTTCTTTTATGAGAAAATTGGTATTTAAAGCTGGAAGGGCTCTGGGTGGTCTCCTTTATCCTTTCAGACATAGAGGTTCAGGGCTTCCCAAATCAATAGAAATGACAAAAAAAAAAAAAAAGTCTCAACTCCAGTATCAGCATCTACACACAGGTTTGGATGCCAACTCCTGCCTCCCGAAGGAGTTTTCCCTTGCCATCTTCACCTGCTTTTCCAAGTAAAGTTAAAAGTCCTGGACTTAGCCCAGAGAGCACTTCTTGATGAGAGAGAACCGGCTTCCGGCTTCAGTGCCAGCCTGTGTCTCCCGCCCAGCCTCCCCTCCAGCATCCCCCTTCAGTCTGGTGTTCTTGAAACAACAAACATTCATACGTGGGACCACTTCTTTATCCAGATCATTCTTTCGCTCTGTTCCTGCTTACTCAGTTCATCCCTGGTGACCCTGCAAAGCCAGCCTCATAATTAACCTATCCCCGCAAGTCTCGCACGGCACCCGCTTAAGATGACCATGACACTCAGGCTCTGGGTGTTCAGAGCACCCGTGTACTGCAGTCTCAGCTCACCAGCCTATAAAACCATCTTCCCTATTATCCTCACTCTCCCTGTGTGTTTTATTTTGCTTTCTCTGTGCCTGACATAGAAAGTCCAAGACACAGACGTACCCTGTCTATGTTGGTGAAGGCATGAAGAAACTGGCCCGTCCCTGCGCGTCTGGAGGGAGGTCTAGTTGGTGCAATGGTTCTGGAGAGCGGTTTAGTATAACGTGTTGAAATCTTAAAGATGATTACATCTTTTAATCCGGCCGTTTCACTTTTAGCAGTTAATCTTAAAGAAATAACCCAATAGATGTACAAGGGTGCGTGTGTGACAGGGAAGAGCAAGTGGCCAGCAAGAGGTGATTAAACTGTAGCTCATCTTTGTTTATGACAATATGCCCCCAAATGATGTCAATCTGCACTTACTGATGTGAAAAGATGTTAAATATGTAAAGGACATAAGAAAAATACAAATATTCACTCCTATAGAAAAAATATGGTGAGACATTTTATTAAAATATTTAGAAGAGCTCTCTACTTTTCTTTTTTTAAAGAAAGGGTATCCCAAGATGGCCTTGAACTCATTATATAGTTAAAAATAACCTTGAATTTCCTACCTCTCGCCTCCATCTCTCAGGTGCTAAGATTACAAAGCATGTGTACTAACACCTACCTTTTTGTAGGGCTAGGAACGAAAGCCAGGGCTTTGAGTATGCTGAGTGAGCACTTTGCCAACTGAACTACCACCCCACCCCTAGAAGACTTACCGAAGGAGTCACAGATAGTTTTTCTACACATTTTCTATTGATTACTAATACTTGTCATTTTTTTTTACAGTAAATACAGAGCACATGACGAAAATGGGTACCCTAAAAACAAATGAATCTTGAGTTCATAGCACAACATCATTTTGTTGTTTAAATTTGGCCAGACTATCCAGAAGGCAGTTGTCAGACAAGCAAGAAGAGACAGCGACAGACAGACAGACCGACTGTGTGGCCTACTTGCAGCAAGCACGCCTGCTTCGAAGAACTTTGGTACAGTGTTACTGGCACAAAAAAAAGATGCTGCTGGCTCAGAGCAGGAGTGATATCGGCATGGTAAAGGTCAACTCGGCTTTCCGAAATGGACAGGGGTAGTAATGCTGTCTAATGTGTGTGGTGCTTCTTCTGTGGGAAGCAATATTGAGCGTCGCGGAAGAAGCAAACCATGAATAATTAAGTCCCAGTCTGGCTATTTCTACAGGCTATCAGCCCAGCACATGGGCTTCCTCATCCATTCTCTGGACACTCTTCTTCCTTGGTCACATCTTTTCTGCCTTTCAGTGGCTAGCGCTACTGCCTCTCGCTGTTTCCCTGAACCAACATTTTGTACAGTCAGTTGAGTGAGTTGTTATTGCAAGAGCTAAAATTCCGCCTCCCGGACTCGCAGTCTCTGCAGAAGGGGTTTCTCCTGCTTCCTCCCCTCTCCTTGTCTTAGGCTCCCTTAACAGTACTGATCTCTGCGGCCCTTACCTCCATGCACTGTGAGTGTTCAGCAGTGGGGATCTTTTGGAGGGGGGTGGGCGTGGGGTTGAGAGGGTTTCTCTGTGTAACTTTGGAGCCTGTCCTGGAACTCACTCTGTAGCCCAGGCTCGCCTCGAACTCACAGAGATGCGCCTGCCTCTGCCTCCCGAGTGCTGGGACTAAAGGCGTGCGCCACCAACCAGCAGCAGTGGGGAATCTTAATCTCCCTTTACTAGAACCCTCCGGTTAAATTCAAGGTTTTAGCAAAGGCTTCCCTCCCCAGCCAGGACTAGAGTAGGGTGAGACATGGAGTGAGTACCTCTTTCGATTCTGCTCCCCAGGTGCCTTGACTGCCTCATCTCATGCTAAATCACATGACAGCTGTGCTTTGCTTTATAACACAAATGTAGAATTGCATAAAACATTATTAAAGCCAAGCGTAGTGGTGCACACCCTTAATCTCAGCACTTGGGGGGCAGAGTCAGGCAAGTTCCTGGCAGTTTCGGGCTAGCCTAATCTTCCAAGGGAGGTCCAGGAAGGCCCAGACTACTTAGAGAGACCCTGTCTCAAAAAAAAAAAAAAAAAATTAAAGTCCTAGTATTCCAAATTGTTATTCGCTGGTTGAAATGTCAGTTCCCTAAAGAACTCAGTCTTCATATCTACTCACGTGTGTGCACAGACATGGAGATGCATGTACACAATTCACAGGGCAACCTTGAGTGTCTTTTCTCCTTAGGCACATTTCACCTTTTATTTAAGATCAGGCCTCTCACTGTCTTGTACCCCTGCCAAGTAGGCTAAGCTAGCTGGCCAGTGTGTTCCAGGCGTCTTCCTTCTGAGGCTCTCCCTATCTCTGCCTTCTGCTTCACCACCCCGGGTGTTTACAAAAGGACACTGATGGCTGGTGTTTTAGGTGGGTTCTGGGAATCCAAAATCAGGTGCTCACACTGGTGAAGCAAGTACTTTACCCACTAAGCTAGTTCCTCAGCCTCATCTGCTCCTTAAACACATGTTCAGGGTTTTATATATATATATAAATTATGCACTGGGCAATGAGAACACAGACACTGTTCTTACAATCCAGTGAGAGAGAAGGACTTTGAAAATAGCCCTTGGGATATGTATGGTTAGTATTAGGAAGGAATCCAAATTTGTTTTTAAACGGCATCATCCCTCTGAGTAAGAACACTAAGTTGTGTCCAGGGGGTGAGGGAGAAGCCCGGGGATGGTTGGTGCATGTGCTAGCCTACATGAGATGTAACATTTGTGCTAGAGAGGCTGAGGGGAGCCCTCTATGATGGAGACGTGGAGCGAGGGATAGTGATCCCCAGATTAGCGAGGAATGCTAGCAGGGTGAGGTAACGCACAGTCTTGGAGCCTGTTTCAGGGAAGGCAGCCTTGGGACACCCAGGGCTTTGTGGAGAATGTCATAATCTTGACTCCAGTTGTGGAAACAGTGGTCTGACTGCGGTGTGGGAAGTGCAGAGGAGGAGCTGATGTGTGGGCAGGACAGAGGGTGGGGACGAGGAAGGGTGATCAGTGGGGCTGCAGGGTCCTGAGGTGTGTCTGAGACGGACAGCTGCTGTTACTTGGTGCCAATGGCCAATGCTATTTTGACCACAGATCTCAAGTTGTCGGTTTTTCTGCTTTTTAGTTTTCAAGAGAATCCTGATACCTGCACATTTATGTGAAGGCTTGGAATCATTAAGTATCCATAACGAATACCTCCAAAATTTCTTCCTTCTGCATCATCTCTTCCCCTGTAAGAGGAGGGGTTACCTTCTTAAAACGAATGGGCTTTCTTTGCACAGGATTACGTGAGTTAGTTCCTAGCCCCATCTTCCTTCCGTCTGCTAGCTCTTCTTCAACCTTACTCTGCTTCCATGAGAAGTTAGTATACTAAGTCAATTAGCCAAATATTTGTCAAACGTTTAACATTTATAATAATTGTGGAGATGCTCCAGGTTATAATACGACACGGTATCTGATACCAAGTGCCTTCCTCTCTCTGCTTTGTGTGTTGAGGCAGGGTCTCTTGCTAAGCCCGGAGCTCACAAATTCAGCTAGTCCAGCTAGCCCCCTTGCTCTGCAGATCCCCGTCTTTGCCTCCTGGGCGCTGGGATTACAGACTGGCCCACCTGGTTTGTATGTGAGTCCTGAATATCTGAACTCCGAGCCATCCCACGGCCCCGTTGTCAGCATTCCAAACCACTTTTCAATTGCACCCCTTCTCTCCAGCCTCTTTGCCACTCCCTGAGTTACAATGGACGTCATGATTCGCCCATCTGGAGCATTAGACTGGCTTCATTTGCTCTTATGACCCCACCTTCCGTTCACCTTGCTCACTGACATCAGATCACATTAATTCCTTGTTTACACTCTTCGGTGGCTTTCTGATAACTAAATGATAAAATTCAACCAAGCAAAAAGAGTCTTTGTGGACAAGCCAATGATTGCATCAACATCGCCCGTGCTTGGTCCTGCCGCTCCGTGGGTGCCGTCTGCCCCCAGCTCTGTTGACTACTTTTAAATTTCCAAGTGTCCCCTCACTGGTTCCCACCTGTGGGTACATACTATCTCTCTTCCTGGAGCTTTTCCCACTGTGTCCTGTGCAGTAAATCCTAGGACCCACTGCAAACCTTTCTAGTCAATAGACACTTTCTGGATTCTACTGGTGCCCAGTGAACACACACTGCAAGCCGCAGGAAAATGTAATGGAATCCAGCTACTATCATAAAAGCTACAACTTGGAAAAGTCAAGGACTTTTCTGAAGGTCAAGCCATGGCTTAAGAAGTCTTGGTGATATTTTAGCTTTTGTATGCATATTAGCTGGTTCCTACAGTGATTTTCTTGTAATGCTGTGTGTGCTTCCAAGAACTCCTAACAGTGTATTTATCTAAAATACCTATCAAGCATCCAAGGCCAAATGAAACAACACCTATCTCCTAGGTCAGGCAGACAGTTTTATTTCTTGTGCAATTTAGGGTGAGACCCTCCTTTTTTATACAACCTTACTAATAGACCTCTAACTTCTTTTTTTTAAATAATTTATTTATTTTATTTGCATTGGTGTTTTGCTGCATGTATGTCTGTGTGAGGATGTCAGGTCTTGAGTTACAGACAGTTGTGAGCTGCCATGTGGGTGCTGGGACTTGAACCTAGGTCCTCTGGAAGAGCAGTCAGTGCTCTTAACCACTGAGCCATCTTTCCAGCCCGACCTCTAACTTCTTACCTAACCACTTCTAGGAATGCAGAATGTAGACTGAACACATAGATCCCCTTCTTGATATACTAACTGATCATTAGCTTTCTATTGACCTCCTCCTTTACCACTCCCCTTTTGGGTTGTAAAAGAAAGCCTGGTGGTCACTGCTTGAGGAAAATTCTTACCTGCCTTTACGACCCTGTAGAATTCAAGCCTGATGACCTTGCTCTGCCAGAGGATTGCTATTGCTTGGGTTTATAACTGGATTCCTGAGAGACTTAGAGAGAATAAGGAGATGGAGAGGAGAGAGAGAGAAAACAAAAAACAAAAAAAAAAAAAGAAAGAACTGGAAAGGAGCGGACTAGATGGGAAGAACTAGATTTGAAGGGCTAGAAGAGAGTACTAAAGGAACAAGATGGAAGATGAGGAAGAGCCAGATGGGGAAGAACAAGATGAGAGAGAAGGAGATGGGAGAGGAGCTGATATGGAAAAGAACGATATGGATGAGAACCTAGATGGGGCAGAACTAAGATGAAGGAATTAAGATAGAAAGTCCAACATGACGGTGTGGAGCGTGTCCGAGAGCGGCCGCTTCGGCGATAGCTCGCACTCGGAGGACAAGCAGGGCCTGGTGGGCATCCCGGCGCGGACGAGGAGGGCTGCGCGCCCGACACGCGCTTCCTGGCGCCCGGCAGCCTGGGCGCCGCGCCCTTGGTCGCGCTGGTGGCGAGCGGCGGCTGCACCTTCAAGGACAAGGTGCTGGCGCGGAAGAACGCCTAGGCGGTGGTGGTGTACAACCAGGAGTGCTACGGGAACGCCACCGAGCCCATGTCGCACACGCGGACAGGAAAGACAGTCGTCATTATGATTAGCTACCCAAAAGGACGAGAAATTTTTGATCTGGTGCAAAAAGGAATCCCAGTAAAAATGAGCATAGCCATTGGTACCCGTCATACGCAAGAATTCATCAGTGAATCATAGAAGGGAAACTAAGAAAGTTATTGGCCAGCTTCCACTACATACTGTAAAGCATGGAGAGAAGGGAATTGATATTGATGCCGAGAATTGTGCCGTGTGTATTGAAAACTTTAAAGTAAAGGATGTTATCAGAATCCTGCCATGCAAGCATATTTTTCATAGCCTATGCATTGACCCATGGCTTTTGGATCACCGAACGTGTCCAATGTGTAAACTTGATGTCATCAAAGCCCTGGGATATTGGGGGGACCCTAAGGATGGATGCACAGGAGTAACCCATTCCAGAAACTGCCCTGGGAAGGGTTTCTGTTGAGAATCTGAGTGTGACATCCCACGATGAGGACAGGAGTGGTGAAAGCAACCTTCCATCATCTTCCTCAAGTGAGTCTGGGCCACACCGCCCCTGCTTTAAAGAAGATGCCGGGGAAGAAACAGCATTACTAGGAGCCTGCAGGAATGACGCTCAGCATAGAGGAGCCATCTGCTAGCACACAGCCTCCCTGACAGCCTCACCGACAGAGCCTTGGCTTGAACTACAGGACAGTTAATTTTTTACTCTAGGGCATAGTTTGTATACTTGAAAACAGTGGATATTATTTTACTTTACCTTTCAGGTTCAGATTTGATACAAAGGGCTGAGATATTTTATTCCTAAGAGGACTTTTAATTAGCCTTCATCTACTTATCTACTAAAGTATGATGTATATCATAAATTTTGTTGTGTCAGACTGTCACAGATGTGGGGGTGGTGATATTTCTGAGTACTAGACTAGCTTCTGTGGTACTGTTACACAAAATTCTGTTTCTAAGTTAAAGTAGAATTGTAATATAATTCAGTAATTGAACAAATGGACATTCCCTGAAGCAGACTCTTTAGAACTTGTAAACTGAGAAATCTTGCCATGGGCAGTGCAGTGGTGCACACCTGTAAACCCAGCACTCAGGAGGCTGAGGCAAGAAGATTTTGAGTTCAAGCCAAAAAGAAGAAGGGACTGAGGGGAAAGAGAAATCAACTAGCTGTCTTGCACTATACTATCCATAGAGACTTCAAAACCAAGCATACCTTTTTCTTGTTTGGAATTGTGAAAAGAACACTAGTTGATTTTATGATTTGCATTTTTATCTTTATTGCCTATTTTCTTTTGACACTTGGAAGGAGAAAAAAATTATCTGTGTTTTTCCACACACACAAAAAAATGGCAGGAATGCCATATTGCACATTAAAAGTTTTAAAATATTGATTCATTAAGAAAATAAAAAAAATAAATAAAGTGTATGGACTAAGGAGTTTCGTGTACATGGATTCATTTCTTTTCATCAAAGATTGAACTATCAGCTGGTTGTAGACTCTTCCTGGACCCTGGGAGGGGACTATCGAGGGGCTGGACCCCCATAGTCCCCGTTACACACTCATAGCCTTACTCTGTGACGTTTTAACTGTTTTCCATCAGTCTCCTCTAAACAGCTATTCGTACCTACAAGACGAGAGGCACATCTTATCCATCTCTGTAAAGTCCAGAACAAAGCATGCACTCAGGAGGCGTGTAGTATACAGTGTTCATTTGTTTAATGGTAACTGGGGAGATTGATCAGTGGGTAAAGCACTGGATATATAAGCATGAGGATCTGTGTTTGTATCCCCAGAAAAAAACTGTAAAAGCTACAGCTCCAGTGCTATGGGGATAGGAGAGAGGTGGGTCCCCTGGGATCTCTGGTTAGCCAGTCTTGCCAAAACAGTGAGCTCCAAGTCTATTGACAAAAATGAATAATATAAAAATAAACGGTGGTCACATATGATCAGCAATAATTGGATCGGTGACTTATAAAAAAAGGAGGAGATGAAGTTAGAAAAGGGTTGGTGGGAGGGGGGGTGGGGGGGCGGGCATCAGTTTGGGGGAATTTTTTGTTGTTGTTTTTTTTTTTTTTTTTTTTTTTTTTTGAGACAGGGTTTCTCTGTGTAGCTTTGCACCTTTCCCGAATCTTGCTCTGTAGACCAGGCTGGCCTCGAACTCATAAAGATCCGCCTGCCTCTGCCTCCCGAGTGCTGGAATTAAAGGCATGCGCCACCACCGCCAGGCCAGTTTGGGGGGATATTATCTAAATATATTGTATTCATGTATGACATTACCAAAGAATAAATTTTAAAAAAATTTTAAAGGTGAAGAGAGATACATTGTATTCATGTGTGAAATTACCAAAGAGTGAATTTTTAATTTTTTTTAAAGGTGAGCTAGAGATAAAGGAAAAGATTCCAATGTCAGCCTCTAGCCGCCACACATGAATGTATGGGTGAGTCTACCCACCCACACGCATGTACACACACATATATATATATATAACACACACAAATAATCAAATGACTAAATAAAGAAAAATAAGCGAGTAGAGCAAGGAATAAACAAACCGAAAGAGAAGAAGCAAAGATTCCTGAAACTTAAGCCGAGGAAAGAACAAGGCAGAGGTCAGAAAGGGCAGCCTCCAAGAAAAGCTCTAGTGCCTGTGGTTTCTTTTGTGTCTGTTGGGGACAACAGATGGGACATAAAACATTCAGAAGCTCGGTGCATCATTGCTTTTGAGAAATTTCTAATCAGCCTGAAAAGGGATTCACGATGGCTCTCAGCCTCCCTATCTCCCTGCAGATCCCAAGAGACTCTACACTGTCAGCTGGGAAAATAAGCTCCTACCTGGAGAGAGGTGCATATTGTCATCTTACTCCTGGAGATCCAGAGCAGCTGGTGACATTGCTTTTATTATTATTTATCCTTAGCTACTGTCCTGGGAACTTCCCGGGCATTGAAATGCTCTGTTTTCTGATACCCAGACTGTTCACATTTCCTAGAAAACTTGGTGACAATTCTGGCCAAGCTGGCTTTGTACAGGGGCTACATTTTTGCAAACCTCTATCAACGTCCCTGACCTCTGTCACACGTGCCGTCCCATGACCAGGGGTGACACTGGACCTTTGCTAACAGGGTTAGGCTATGATGGTTAAGCACAAGAAGAGCACGCAAGCCTCACAAAGCACCATCCACACAGTGGGGAACTGGTGTTCTCTGAAGCTCAGGCAGATGGGTCTGAAGTTAACTTCATAATATATCAGACAGGAAGCCATTTGATTCACAAACACTGACCATCATTTTTCTTCTCACCTAGCAGCCTGTCTACAAAATGGACATTGCTTTGCTCCTGCATTGTGTCAGGCATTCTCCCAGCTTAGCTGGTTATTCTGTCCATGGTGGATACACACTTACACTTAGCAGTGTGCGGCCTTCTTTATTCACCTTAGAGACACTTCGGACCTTGAGCTCTGCTGAGAGAGTAGTGGGCATGTGGTCTTACAGAGTACAAGGGCCTTCACTCTAAAGTAGCCGTCACAGCTGTCCAGCGAGTCAACATGTATATCAGAATTTGAACTGAAATAGAATGGGGCTAATGGCATGGAGATGGGCCATAAAGCGGGGGTTATAGAGAACTTGAGCTGGCAACCACAATTCCTGGCCAAGGTGCACCTTTGGATAATAAACATTGAATGTCACTCTGTACAGAGAGGTAGAGAGATATTTATCATGATGATAAACACCATGATAATAAAGATTAAATATTATCATGGGAAGCCATGAGATCCCATAAGGAGTTAAAGAGATGGATGATTGACATGATTGGGACCTTCCTGTGGGTCCCCAGAATTCCCTACTTCATCTCTTTCCACGTGAGCTCATTTGAGCAGACCTATGCTCCTGGAACTGACTGATAAACGGCTCGGGCCTGCAGAATCCAGACTGCTTTGAAAGAAGACTAAGGCTATCATTTAATGAATACTTCCCATGTGCTCTGTCCAGCACATGCTATGGCGCGTATTCATTCTGGTCAGTTTCTTGTTAACTCTACACAGGCTAGGGTCATCTGGAAAGACAGAACTCAACTGAGAAAATGCCCTCATCAAACTGACCTGTGGGCAAGCGTTTTCTCAATGAACGATTGATGTATGAGGGCCCAGCCCACTGTGGGCATGCTGGGAGTGGTGCTACTCTTGGGCTGGTGGTCCTGGGTGTATAAGAAAGCAGATTGAGCAAGCCATGGAGAGCAAGGCAGTGAGCGGCACCCGTTCCTGCCTTCAGATTTCTGCCTCGAACTGCTGCCTTGGCTTCTGTCAGTGATGGACTGTGATTGAGATGTGTACACCAAAGAAACCCTTCCTCCCCAAGCTGCTTTTGGTCAGAATGTTTTACCACAACAACAGAAAGCAAACTAAAAAGATAGCATGTACTTTTTAATCTGCTCCATCCAATAATCCTGTGCAGCTAATGGAGGCTATCCGTTGGCTTACTTTACACGTGGGAAAACACACAGAACGGAGACATGGCTTTTGTGTACTCACCCAGAGAGAAAGACAAAGAATCAATCACAAGTCCACACAAATCTGACTAACTCCAAAGTCCATGTGTTCCCTCGGGATTGCCCTACCCTTTCCCACAGAAGACATGATGGCTCCTGTCTACTGGACATTGTCTGAATGGGGAGAAGGGCAGGTAGGAAGTCAGCTGGAAGAAGACTCCATGCTTCTTTTGTAAGATCTGGTTACTGCTGTAGTCTGGCTATGAAGTACCCCCCCAGAGTCCATGTGTTAAAGACTTGGTCCTTGGTCCATGATGCTACCGGGAAGTGGCAGAAGCTTAAGAGTTGGGGCCTACAAGAATGATGTTAGACATTGAGGGTGTCCCCTTGAAGGGGATATTGGGATGCTGGTGCCTTCCCATGTCTCCCTTTTTACTTCCAAGCTGCATGAGGTGAACAGCTTCTGAAAGACCCTAACCCTTCAGGCTTACACCCCCAAGCCCAAGTCCCAGGAAATGAGGAACTAAAAATCTAGTTCCAAGGGCAAGCTGACTCAATCATTACTCAATCACCCCTGCCACAATGTAACAATGTAAAAGAGATTTCTATTAAGAGATGCGCTCAACTGTGACTGGGATAATAGCAAGTGTTCCAGGAAGGACCACTGTGACCTTTGTGTAAACTCCACTCCCGCCCTGATACCTCCCCTTGAGGTCTGGGGGGGTGGGGGTGGGAATGTGCCAATTCTTCCTGTACAGGTACTGACGTAACTGTACCCCCTCTGTGATCACTCTGTGACCAGACCATGATCTTATGAAATTAGCCTCTAGACATAAATCAATCGAAACGAAATTGTATGGGAATTGTAATCTTGTGGCTTTTGTGGGTTTTTCCTTTAAAAGTGCCTATGTGACTGTAGTGCGATGCGACTCTTGCTCTTTGGAGCTGAGTTAGCCCGACTGTACAGCCGCTTCTTCAATAAATACCTCTTGCTGTTGCATCAACTGGACCAGAGTCTGGGTTCTTGGGGCGCCCACTCAAGACCCTAACCTTTGGGGTCTAACACTTCTTCCACTACTTCTACTGAGCTCTATTGCCTCACCACAGATCCAAAGGCAATGGGGTCAAACTTCTTAACACGTGAACAAAACAACGACGCCCCCCCCCAAAAAAAGTGTGTTATCCCAGGTACTTTGTCTTAGTACTACAAAGCTGACTCACAAAGGTGTTTACTAACAGATGAGTGCATAAAGCAAGGGCCACATATATGGACAATGGAATGTCACCCTCTTTGCAAAACCTTGAGTAGAACTGGACGCTGTTGTGCTGAGAAAATCAGATTTCGCATAAGAAGACAAACACCACACACTCCCATTTCTATTTGAAATTGAAAAGTTGATATCAGAGAAGTAGATGGTTTAACAGTAGCTGCCAGAGCCTGGGAACGACTGTCCATTGCCAGGGTGTGGGGGAAGGAGGTGTGGAGGAAGCATGATGACCGGGTACAGGACTGCAATTGGATAAGAGGAAGCGTCCCCAGCATGTTAGGATAAGTATGGTTGACAGCAATCAGGTGTCGTTCGATGCTGAATGTTCCAACATGGCTGGTCAAGACCATGTTGCACATGCCTAACCCAAAGAAATGGCAAGTACCTGCAGTGATAGACATACAAATCGTCCCCATATGATCGTACATAATATATACATGTATTTAAATATTATTCTGTATCCCAAAAATATGTGCACTTACTGTGTGACAATTAAAACATATTTTAAAAGGAAAAGAAAAGGTCCAGAGAGCTGGCTCAGAGCACTGGCTGCCCTTCCGGAGGACCTAGGTTTGTTTCCCAGCACTCACACGGCAGCTCACACCAGTCTGTAACTCCAGTTCCAAGGGATCCAACTCCCTCTTCTGGCCTCTGTGAGGATCAGGCATTCATGTGGTACACAGACATACATGCAAACAAAACACTGATACACATAAATAATAATAATAATAATTTTTGAGACAGGTTTCTCTGTGTAGTCCTGGATGTCCTGGAACTCCTTCTGTAAACCAGATTGCTCAGACTCAGAGATCTGCCTGCCTCTGCCTCTCGAGTGCTGGAACTAAAGGCGTGTGCCACCACTCCTGACTAAAAGTGAATCTTTTTTTAACAAATTAAAATAAGAAAAGTCATGGTGTTCACAGAGAAAGAGTAAATATATTTAAAACCACTCCAGGGGCTGAGGTGTAGCTCAGTGGAAGAATGCTCGATTACAATGTACTAGATGATGGGTTTGATTCTCAGCACCACATACACACACATGCAAACCACTCTGTCTATATGTGCTTCTGTATACTTGAAACGTTAACTATGTTGGACCTCCTGGCACAGGCCTGTAACAACATCTACTTAAGAGGCTAGGGCCAGAGAATAATGAGTTCATGGTATGCCTGGGCTACAATATGAGTTCAATGCTAGCCTGGGCCACTTAAGGAGACCTTGGTTCAAAATAAAAGTAAGGGGGGATAGAGTGTAGTTCAGGGTAGAGCATCAGTTGGCATATGTGAGGACCCAGGTTCAACCTCCAGCATCAAAAAAAAAAAAGAAAAGAAAAAAGTGGGTGCAACCCAGCCACCACTTAGGTGTAAAATGTTAGTTAGATACTGCTCCGCTTTGCTGTCCCTCTCAGTGGCTGCCATTGTCTTCTGTAATCACTGCAATGCAAACCCTGCTCTGATCTCATGCCATGTCCCTACCCAGGGGACGGTTTCTTCTGGACATCAGCGTTTTTTTTTGTTTTTTTTGGTTTTTTTTTTTTTGCTTGTTTTCCATCCCACCTTCACTCATTCTTTTAATACTGCCCTATGTATACTAACAGCACCATTCTTTGTTTGGTTCACACAGACAAGGAAGCCAAGTTCACTGCCCTCTGCCATCTCCCGTCCCCAGCTCTACATCCACATAGTAACCAACTGTGAAAGCTAATTCTGTCAACTTAACTAGCCGTGGGGTGCCCGGGGATGTGGTCAAACATTTATTCTGATGCATCTGTAAGAGTGGACAATTTGTATTAGTAGACTGAATAAAGCAAGTGGTTCACCAAATCGTAGGTGGGCTTTGCCCAGTCTGAATTTTAAAATGCCCTCTCTTTAATTGTCTTATCCTGGGACACTGAGTTTTTTCCTAGTTTCCAGATTCAGCCATTCAACCAGTAGAACATTGGCTCTTGGCCCATGGGCCCATTGGCTTTCAAACAACTCTCCCACTGTCTCTACTGGGGCTCCAGTTCACCTACTGCAGATCATGGAACTTCTCAGTCTTCATAATCACGTGACCTCAACCTTACAATAAATTCCACCCCCAGGTCTTCAGGACAGTCTGTTCTGGAGAACCCTGACCAATAGCAGTCCTTTCTTCATCAAGGGGAGGACTGACCCTGTTCAGTTGTTCTCTGGCCTCTTGTGCAACATTTCCAAGTTGGAAAACTTAAACCCACAACTTGGCTCATGTATTTCTCAAATTCTGTATTGTCCTTGTTTGCATGTGTCTTCTTTTCCCTTATACTTGAGGGTGGCGACTACTTCTGAGTGTATGTACCAATGTACATGTGTGTTGTGGGTGTCCACACAGGCATGCACATGTATGATGCTTTTTTCTTGGCTGTGCCGGTGATTAAACTCAGGACCTTGCATGTATATTAGGCAAGTTCCATACCACTGTGCTATGTCCCCAGCCCTGGAGCTTTTTCAGTAGAAGTAAAACAGATTAGAGGGGCGTGGGACTGGGGCTGGACTAAACAGAAAGCTGAAGACATCTCTTATAGAAGAAAAAGCAGCTGGGCGGTGGTGGCACACGCCTGTAATCCCAGCACTTGGGAGGCAGAGGCAGGTGGATCTCCGAGAGTTCAAGGCCATCCTGGTCTACAACGCAAGTTCCAGGATAGCCATGGTGTGGTGCACAGAGAAACCCTGTCTTGAGAAACTAAAAAGAAAAAAAAAAACAAAGAAAGAAAGGAAGAAAGAGAGGAAGAAAGAGCAGGACCTTGGGGCATGGTAATAGGGTAGGCCAAGGAGGCAATATCAGGAAGGGTCTCTAAGGAGAGGATATGGGCTTCAGATGGTGGTTTCAGCAAGCTGACTTGCCAGTGTTCTCCCTTACGCCAGTTACCAGCTTTAGCTAAGTTGGGATAACTCTGGGTAAGGGCCCAAAGAGGATAGAATAGCAAAGGGATGCTCTCCACAGTCCTCCCTTAAGCCAAAGTGGTGAGCATCGTTCATGCAGAGTCCCAGTAACTGGAAAGTGTGAAGAGCCACGTATCCCTGGGAACACGAACTCAGAAGACTAAGGCAGAAAAGGCCCCGAGACCAAAAGAACAGGAGTAGTTTGTCTGGCTGGAGGGGACCCTGGAGCCTACTATCCGAGACCCTGGTGGTCTGGGAGGTCTCCTATAGCGTTCCAGGCCGTTGTTAGTGACACATCAATACAAACATGAACTTCAGTAGCCTTCTAGCCCCACCCTCAATTAGAGCCCAATACCTCACAGGGGATCTTTGGGAAGTCCCGCCCTACCTTTGGTTAGGGAGTGAATCCCCAGCTTGACCTGGGAAAAGTTCCCGCTTCCGATCTCCCCCCGAATTCGATAGAAGCCGATGCGTTTCCCCAGCGTGATCTCCCTCACCACCTTCTCGTCTTGGCACATGTCCTGAGTCAGTTTCTCGAAGGGGGTCAGCTGGCGCGGCTGGTCCTCCTCGCCTTCCTGGCCACACTCGGTCTGGCCGCTGCTGCTTTCCGCGCTGTCCCTCCGGTCCCACGGGTCACAGTGTGTGTTCACCAGGCCGCCTCCATTCACAAACACTGCAGTCATCGTCCATGCGGGCTCACGTCTCCATCTCAGCCCAGAGCCACTGTCAGGGCGGCTTGGAGGACGGGCAGAGGCCACAAGGGAGGCGGATGTGAGCTGAGGTCTCCCGGAGCAGTGTCCATGAGAGTGCTGAGAGCCGAGCAAAAAGAAGTCCTTGCGAGACTCAGTGGCTGGATAGAGCTCTGCACAGCCCAGCGGGGCCTCACTCCGGGCCCTTTCTGACCTCGGGTTTCCAAGCGCTCGCTGCACAGCCAGACGCACATCCAGTTACCATAACTCCTCCTGAGGCGGAATCTGATGCCCTGTGTGGTAGGTGGCTGCGACCGGGGACAAAGGCTCCGCTTTATTTCCCTGTGTTATCGGGCAGTCTTGCACTCCAGAGTGTAAAAGCCCCTGGGAGGCCCCCGAGTCCCTGCAGTGGGTACTCATCGCTGACCTTCATTTTGTGTTTCCTCTTGCTGTCAAGTCGCAGGACCCTGGGGACTTAATAATCTGAACTCCAGAAAGGAAGAGTCTTGCCAGTCAGCCTTTGGTCACACAGGCAGCCGGAGGATTAAATCTGCACAATGTCACTTTAGCCGGCCTTTATTTAGATGAGCTCTCTTCTAAGCCCTGAGCTGTCCTGAAAATTTGGCAGATGACAGCTCACCCTAAGGACAGAGAGTAAAATAATTAGCCCACTCTAACGTGCTGCCCAGGAGAATACGAAGCTGCTTCATGAACATTTTCTAAAAGCACTCTACAAATTTATGAGTCATGTTACTAGTAGATGCTACATTACGTACTGTTCAACAAAAAGGAAAGTCAGCATGTATACATTCTCTCAATGCACATTTTAGGAAACCGTTACAGTCCATGAGTTTCAAGCGAGGCATATTTGTATTAGCTGTATTAGTTCAGCTCAAAAAACAGATTTTTTTTTTAGAATATGAAACCGCAATAATGACCATTTATCGATTTTCAAACTGCCTTACATTTTTGCGAATGTTTTATCTCCTCTAACGCCTTCGTACTCCAGCCCAGCTTCCCCTTCACTGGTTGCTTTCATTCTTTCTGTTTCTCCAAAGACAAAGACCACTTCTCTCCTCTGCTTATTTTTTCCTTATATTTCTGCTGGGCTGTCAGTCTGCAGGCCCAGCCCGTTATGTGACAGACAGACACGGAGGCCAGCGTGGCCAGAGGTGTGAAGGCTGCCCTGTGGACTGCATTCCAGACTGTGCCTGCACTCTCTAGCCTGTTAGCTGTCCTAGGCTCACGGAGCCCTTTGAGATGGTCACAAAACAGCACTAAGCAGCGTCTTCTCTCCGAGTCCCCTTGGCGTTCTGATTACTTTCTGAAACGTCCCTTCTCCTTGAAGGTGGAAAGCACAGTCCGCCCCCACTTCCCCTCCCACAGCATGGAGTGCTGAGCTGTGGGTGTTGAGAGTGTCCACTAAATGTGGATGGAACTTGACTTTTGAACTGGAGCATTTTCTGAACAACAACAACAACAACAACAACAAAACATAACCAAACAAACAAACAAAAAACCCAACCTAACAGATTGCCTTGGAAATGCAATTTCTAGTCTGCTTTAAGATACTATGTTATTGTTATGAATAGGACTGCCTATATTGTTGTTACAGGTTAAGTGTGGGGTTGCTATAAGAAAGGGTAGGGGGTTCGTGCCCAATACTCCTCCTATTTCTGGATACGGGGACACGAAGGTGGAAGAAGGTTGCAGGGTTATAAAGGGCCACACAGCAATAACTAACACAGCTCTAAGGCAGAGTGATGCAGATGTTAAAAAAACCAAACCCAAAAAAAACATGGAGGCCAAAGTTCCTTTACTGGATTAAGGAAATTTAAGACACTAATTATAATTGCCCTGGACTCACAGACTCCTTTGAGACACTAACAAAATCTATGACCAGGAAAAAGCACACCCACACAATTTGCATGTAGCGCTAGAGAGTTCACAGACACTCTGAAACCTACCCCTGGATGTCTGGCTGAGCAAAGGTCAAGTGACACCAGACGCTCTCAGATTTGCAACACAGAGCTCAGGAGAGACAGGAGTAGCATCAGCCATAATTCTGAAAGAAACTTTAGCTTAATCTATGCAAAGGAGAAGGGCTAGTCCAGGTGCAGTGAGTCCTTTCCAGTGCAGCCGCCGCTATGAAGAACTCTTGGCTCTGGAGGTGTCCTCTTGGAGTGCCTCCTCACTGGGCTGCGGTTGTCAATGGCCTATTTTACCACAGCTAAATAAATAAAGTGTGTCCCTGGGCTCTGCACAGTGTCTGGCACTCATCTGATAAGTTTATTAAAGAAGAAATGCCAAGTTACCCAATGTTAGGTTTTAGTTTGGTCTAGTAGAGGTAAATACCTTTTTATTTAGAAACTAATAACACTAGCCCAGCATTTACTTTTAATTATCCCAGAAAACTTACTTCAGCACATTCTTTCCAGAGCCTGGGCTACGCTGCAACAGCCGTTAGGATTCTCGACCCCACCTTCCTGTCTAGATGAAAAGCTTAGCTACAAGTCTATCACCTGACTGGGACGTGCTGTGGGACTCCCTACACATGCATCTCCTTGTCCTTGCTCCTTCCGAAAGGTCCACTCTTCCCAAGCCGTCAGGACTCCGGGCACCAGCTTTCCTCATCCCCCACACAATTGCTGGACCAGGGCTTGCCTTCTGCTTTCCTGGTTCCCCAACGCTCTCAATGTGGGCTCTGTATCTTGAGCTCCACCAGGGCCCTGGAATTACACAGTGTTTTAACCTTACTAACCCAGTTGACTTTTGGTGCCTCCTAGAACAAGTCCCCCTTCTTGCTCCACTCGGGGAAGAGGTCAGATAGAATTGCTGCCAGTGGTCAAGGTGTTTAGTGGTTTATAAGTTATATACCCTCAAGTTAGATTTCTTGCAACATGGCCTTAAACCAATTCTCTTTTCTTAAAAGCCAGGAAAACAGCTACTCTTCTATTTAAATCAGATGAAGATGCTTTTACAAATTTACAAGAATTAGGTTTGTATTGAAGATGAATTGAAACTTGTTGATAATGCCAATAATCCAATTAGGGGTAAATGAACCCTTTTCTACTCCAAAATAAGTCACATAAATATATATATAAACAAAAGATTCGGCTCTCTCTGTACTCTCCCTCCGTGCGGTCTCTCTGTCTCTGTCTCTGTCTCTGTCTCTGTCTCTGTCTCTGTTTCTCTCTCCTCTTAATAAAGCTCTAAAAGGTTAAAAAAAAAAAAGATTCCAACACCAGGGTGGGGGTGAAGGGAGTGTCTCAGTGGTTAGAAGGCTGAAGATTGCAGAGCTAAAATCATGGTGACTATTTGAGTGTGGAAGAGAGCAAGCTCCGAGCCTGTACGTTCCAGAAGGCTGGAACGCTCTCTGCCTCCTATCCCTGCCCAGCTCAGGAAGAACCCTGGGCACAGGAGAGAGTGTTAGGTAAAACTGGCTTCTGGAATCCTCTTTCCTTCATCTTTCTGCACTTGTGGTTTCTGGAAAAGAGGGGACTCACCATCTAAACCTCCAGGCAGGGATCCTCTTTGGCTGGACTAGCTCTGGAGGAAAGCCCCCTCCCAAAAAAAACCCTACATTTGGAGACTGTGTAATGCAAAAGCTCTCTGACTGCCCACTGTACAATCCTTGGGTGCCAGTGCCCACTCCACACACATACACGGAAAGAGAGAGAGAGAGACAGAGACAGAGACAGAGAGAGAGAGAGAGAGAGAGAGACAGAGACAGAGAGACAGAGAGAGACAGAGAGAGAAAGAGAAACAGAAAAAGACAGAAACAGAGACAGAGAGACAGAATTTCTAATCCAGTCTTAGTTTCTGCCTAGTAGAGTGAATGGCCACTCCAGAGGCACCAAAGGAAGGGCTCCAAAACGAAAGAAACCACACCCACCCAAACCACCAAGACAACCAAAAGGACCTTAAAGGAAATAGCACAAGAAGGAAGCCGAAAATGTCCATAAAACCAAACAAAGCACTAAAAATTAAAAGACCACTCAGACAAGAATGAGATCTCTTGAGAATTAAATTATTTCCCTGAAGAATCTTATTTTTTTTAATCTAGAAGAGATGAATAATAGAAAATAAAAGAAAAAAATCTGGTCAATCAAATCAGAAATCCCAACATAGGATTCCCAGTCACACTGTAATGTTCTCAATAATGACAAATATTTAAAAAAAAAAAAAAAAAAAAAAAGCTGGGCAGTGGTGGCACACGTCTTTAATACCAGCATTTAGAAGGCAGAGACAGGTGGATCTCTGTGAGTTCAAGGCCAGTCTGGTCTATAAAGAGGTCCAGAACAGCGAGGGCTACACAGAGAAATCCTATCTTGAAAAAAGTAATAATAATGACAAATATATATCTCCTGCCACACTTGAATTGCTGATAAATTGTGCACTTTACTAAAACAGTTATAAATGAGGAGAAACCCCACACATGCTCACATTCTACTAGAATGAAAATCTGAATAAAAGAATGCACAGAAATTGTAAATCTGCATCACTTGTGTATGTCCATTTTGCAAAGTTTTATTTCCCCCCTGGAGACTTACATTAGGTCTCTGTCAATAGAAATCCTGCTTAGTTTAAAGGACTGCTACCAACAGTGCAGAGTTTGACTGCTTTTTCGTACTGTCCCCAGACCTCAAGCTAGATCATGTTGAAAATTAAACAAGTAACGGAAGATATGAATGATTTCAGGCGAAATCTCCCATTTCCCAGATGTAGGGAGTTCCCACTGTTGTTTTTACCTTTTGCCCCTTTGATTTTGACCATTTTTTTTTATGGACCCTAATAAGAACTTAGAACCTCAATCAGACAAAAATATGGAGTCATGTCATCATAGATCAAAGTATCCAGAGGAGGCAGACTAGCCCTTAATTATTAGCTTACTGCTGCCGCACACCAATGCATTACGTAAGATGAAAGAAAACAAGGCTTACTTGGTAATTTATTTTCTTGACTTGCAACCCACTGTGAAAATAATAGCAAAGGAAGCTGTGGTGATATTTTGTTGTACTCTAATAAAATTTGCCTGAAGATCAGAGGACAGAGCCAGCCACTAGATTAAACATAGAGGTCAGGCAGTGGTGGCACATACCTTTAATTCTAGTACTCGGGAATCAGAGATCCTCTCTGTGAGTTCAAGGCCATACTGGGCTACATGAGATTGATCCAGTCTAGGAGAGAAACAGAGCCGGGCAGTGGTGGCACACACCTTTAACCCCAGTATTTGGGAAGCACACACACCATCAATCCCAGCACTAGGAGGGTTGAGATAGGAAGTGAAATGGCTGGGCGGAGAAAGGCATAGAAGGTGTGAGGAGACAGGAACCAGGAGCCCTTTCAGCTGAGGACTCAGAGGCATTCAGTCTGAGGATTCGTGGAGACAAGATCAGCTGAGGAGTTGGCGAGATGAGAAGTAGTTATGGCTTGTTTCCTCTGCTCTTTCAGCATCTACCCCAATATCTGGCTCTGTGTTTTTATTATAAGACCATTTAGGATTCGTGCAACAGGAAGCCATCTTGCCTTTGTTCTCTTTGTCTCGGTTTCAAAACCGTCTGGGCCAGGCTTTCAGACGATCTCTTTGTTGGTTGGCAGGGCCAGGCTCACTTAGAGGAAAATCTGGGCTTTTTTTTTTTTTTTTTTTTTTTTTTTCTGTATGTGGCAACAAGATTCAGTGATAATACGGCTGTGGTTCTAATCCTTCTCAGACACATTACACCCTCACACAGAGATCGTTAACAAACACAGTGCATTTGAAAGTTTATTGTAGCGTTTAGAAATAATTTGCGCCATCTTTCCTTCTGGCCTTCGCTCTTCTTTCTCAATATGCATACCCAGATCCCCACGGGGAGCAGCAAAAAAAGACATTTTGAAGCAAATGCAAAATCATTATGAACAGGTTCTCTGTAACACAGCTGCTTCCCAATTTGTTATCACAGGCTACTTTCCTCAGTTGCTCGTCCCTGGTCTTCCTGAGGCCACCCACACTCACCATCCACGCCCAGTCCACTCAGCCTAATGGGCCTACATCAGCTCTCTTCCTACATGGAGTACTACCTACCACACTAGAGCGTCCCATGACCATTGAGATCACAGACTGAAATGTCTGTGGGGAGGGTGCAGATGTTCGATATGGCTGACCCCTCACAATACCCTTAGCATGCTAAGCCAGACTTCGCTTTGCTGCAGCTGGGTGACCATGCTGGAATGCAGTTTTATGTTTGTCAAATCTTGTAATTCCCCCAAAGAAACTGGCCATGGAGGGGTTTTTTGATAATCTCTCTAAATATGTGATTTTATATATTTTAATTTTAATAGGGATTAGATATTTTTTAAAACATAGGTAACTGAAACTGAACGGCTGGAGCGGAGTTGTGTGGTGTGGCATGTTTGTGTGGATGCACATACTCATGTGTGTGCACATGGAGGCCATTCAACAGGAAATTATCTGATGTAGAACACCTAGCATTGAAAACCACAAATAGTCTCTGATGGAAGCATGGTTTAGCGACTGTTTAAAAATTACATTGTATAGGAACCCGGGGGGGGGGGGGGGGGGGGATGACTCTGTGGGTTAAAGGTTTCTTATTTAAGCACGAGAACATGAGTGTGGACCACCAGCCTCTGTGCAAAAGTGGGCTGCAGTAGTGAGTGTCTATCCCCCCAGCACTGGGGACTCAAAAGAAGATAGGCCCTAACTAAAACAGAGCGCTTCAAGTTTGGTGAGAGACTCTGTCTTGGAAAGAAAAAATGAGATGGAGAGTGATGGAGGAAGACCCCCCTCCCCGCCCATATCAACCTGTGACACATCCCCCGTGAATGAATGCCCTGGCGACACTGTGAAGTGAGCTGTCCCCAGGCCCCTTTCACAGGTTAAATCAAGAAAATCTAAGGGCAACAGAAGTTAACAATGTTGCCTCTGATTTTTCAACTGTTGGCTTCTTGAGGGTGAGAACCGAGTGTTTAGGTCACCTGCCAATCTATCAACCACACATTTCAAAAAAAAAAAAAAAAAAATGAGGAAGAGAACAAGCCATGATCCAATAGAAAGATTTCAGGCTCCTGGATGCTGAAGAGAAATTTAAATCTCATTTATAATTCATGTTTGGGAACACAAATCTTCCTATCATCTTTAAAAGACTATGCTTGCCTTCAAACAAGTGGAGAATGGTGGAGATAGTGTGCCATGCACTGAACCACAAGCAGGTAGCTCTGAGCAGAAAAACAAACACGTTCTCCATGTCCCCAGAAATAGCTAATTTAGGAAGCAGTGTGGGAACACTCATACTTATTTGCAACTCACAGTTTATTTTTAGGGGATTAAAATGTTTTCACATCAAAGCCCAAACTGCTCTTTCACTGCTTGGTGATGTCACTTAGTTCTAGAGGAATATATTCCAGAAGACATGGAGAAGGACACATGAGGCTATTTGAGCCAAGCTAAGGAAAGTCTATCGATCACAAGCAGTTTCTGCTGTGGTGAGGGGAGCGTACCGCGGAGCAAACACTTCTAGTACTTAAATTTTTCAAATGCATTTGAAACCTTTATTGAGTCTCCCCATCTGACTGATCCCTGCACACGGCAACACACTTGAGATCAGTGCTGAAGATCAAGTCCAGGGCCTCCTGCCTCCTAGGCAAGTCTTCTGCCTGAGCTATTCTTGTAGCCTTTGTTTGTTTTTAGGGTCCCCAGGATCCCGCACACAGCCATTTTTGAAAGCCGCTATTTTATAACGTAGGAACTTCAGGCAGGCATGCCGCTATCTGACTGAAGACTGCATTTTCCCATTTCTGCCGCAGTTGGGTTTCACTGTATGTCTGCGTTTTAGTCATGGACTATGAGCAGAAGTAATAAAGAGAGTTGCTAGGTTATTGCCTTAAAAGGAGATAGGCATACCCGATCCTCTTGCTTCTCTCCATCTTTTGGCTGGCTGGAATGTGGACACAATCGTGTAGTAGAAATAACCATTGAGACCAAGATGGAAACCAAACACAGAGACTGGCAGAGTCACAGGGAGAAGTTTGGATGCCCAAAACAACGTGGACAATGACCACGAATTGAAATTCTTGAAACTATGAACCAAAATAATGTTTCCTCCTATTAAGTTTTTTTTTTTTACTACTTTTTTTTTGTTTGTTTTTTGAGACAGAGTTCCTTTGTGTAGCCTTGACTGTCCTAGAACTAGCTCTGTAGACCAGGCTGGCCTCGAATTCACAGAGATCCACCTGCTTCTACCTCTTAAGTGTTGGGACTAAAGGTGTGAGCCACCACTGCCTGTGTTTACCACAAATATATTTTTTAATCATTTTGTTTTTTTATTTCTTTTTTTAATACGACAGGGTCGCATGTAGCTGGCTGGCCCTCAGATCCTCCCGCTTCCACCTCCTGAGTGCTGGGATTATAAGTGTGCAGCAACACCACTCTACCACAAATATTTTATCACAGCAAGAGAAAGCCGACTGGCGGGGCTTGGTGGTGCACACCTACAATCCAGCACCCAAGAGGCTGAGGCAGGGGCGTTGTAAGTTTGATAGTTGTAAGACAGTCTGGTCTATATATTAAGCCTCTATCTCAAAAAAACATGTACATATATAAAACAAACAAACAAACAAACCAGGGAAAAGTTGACTAATCTAGATTCTGTCTTCTTTAAGCAAGCTGATGGTTGTACAAGGAGGTGCCTTGACTTCTTACATCAAATTCCATACTGTCTGAACATTTTACAACATGGATAACTACTCCTATAATTAAAATTTTAGATCTGTCTACATCTATCTATCTGTTTATATAGAGGCAGATTTAGAGGCTGGATAGAGACAGACAATAGATAGACAAAGGCTAGTTGAGCCAAGGACAGAAAATAAGTTACAGAAACTTCTGATTTTAGTTTTCTGATACTGCAGAATACTCCAAACATCCATACCTTTGTGCAATCTAATTCACAAATCTTAATTATATGTTATCCCGTGGGAGAAAGAACAGTGATTCCAAAAGGTATGGCACCGTAACTTCTGAATAAAAAGCCAGTTTCAACAAACAGTATCATCAACTGATTTATTTAAATGTTGTTATTCAAATTTTATTTATCACAGACTGTGTATGTGCGGGGGTGTGTGGAGGGCAGAGGACAGCTCTGTGCAGTCAGTGCTCTCCTGCCTTTACATGGGTTTGGGGGATTGAGTTCAGGTCACCAGACGCGCACAGCAAGCCTCCTTTACCCGCTGAGTCACCGTGCTGGCCCAGCCATCCTCACTTTTCCAGTAATACTGTAAATTGTGTAATGATGTAAATGTCAGGCTTGAGATTGCTGTCTGTACTTGGTAAATGCGTTTTGCTTTATAGTGTACAAGCTTTAGGGGAAAGGAGCTTAAAGCTTTGTATTTCCCCGTTTTTTCAGTATCTTTAATACAAAGTTGTTTCTATTCACTTATAAAATACAGTGGGTCTTAAGCAGAAGGCTGCAAATGTGTTCTTTCATTAAACACTGTCAATAGTTCCTGAGCTGAGGAACTCTACTTTGAAGGCATTTCTTCCAAATCAAACCACCAAAGGGGGTCATGTGATTGTTGGCTTAAGGTCAGAATTAGGGTAGGCCTTGGCTTCTCACTGAATGTCTGTGTTCTGGACCAGGACACATTCTCTCTCAGTGTTTTTGCCAGCCAGTGAGAAGACTGGACCCAGGATGTCTTTGGCTCACTCTGCTCCAGACTTTCTGGGATTCTGGATTTAGCAATGTTAGATAAAATCCAAACCACCAGTGACACATAAAAGGTCTGAAGTCCTAATGTCACATCGCCCCCTTCTGGACCTTTGAAGTATCCACTTGGATCAAACTGTTAAAAACGCAGAACCCACACTGGGCATGTTGGAATACTATAACCCAGTCCTCTTTTTCTGCCACAAACAGCTCAGAAGGCAGGCCCGGAAGCATTCTGAAAGAAGTGTTGGGAGACAAGTCAGGAAAGGCACTCAAGGTGTGAGAAACAGTGATTCTCGCTTCATAATAAGAGTGCCGAGCCAGGCGTGGTGGCGCACGCCTTTAATCCCAGCACTCCGGAGGCGGAGGCAGGCGGATCTCTGTGAGTTCTAGGCCAGCCTGGGCTACCAAGTGAGCTCCAGGAAAGGCGCAAAGCTACACAGAGAAACCCTGTCTCGAAAAACCAAAAAAAAAAAAAAAAAAAAAAAAAAGAGTGCCGAAACTCAGAAAGCAAAGTGACCTTGCAAAGTTGGGTTGTCAACCTAGAGAAAAGGCAAGCAAGCAAGTGTATACACACATACACACACACACACACACACACACACACACATGCGCGCGCGCGCGCGCGCACACACACACGCACTAGCTGGCATGCTGATTTGGCACACAACATCAGTTTTTCTACTTCTAGTCACATTTCTGCCTCTTGAATCCTTCATTGCTCCCTCTCCAAATTCCCCATTTTATTGATTCAGGATTCAAAGTCTTATCTAACGTGTATCCTAGGACTTGAGATTCCCTCTTTCCTGGAACTTGAGATTCCCTCCTTTTCTGGTTCATAGCAGATTGCCCGTAACTTTTCAACCCTAGGATGAATTGAGAGAGCCTAGATGCACTGACAGCTGGGGAAGACAGGGAAGGATCCAGTGCCTTCTGCTTAACTGTGACTGTCTAATGGACTCTAATGGCAGTTCACCCTATAAATGACGTCTTATGAATGGAGTGAGTATTGAGCTGATGAGGTGACTCCATCAGTAAAGGCGCTTGCCCCCAAGTCTAGAGACTGGAGTTCAATCCCTGAGACCATTTGGTAGGAGAGACCCAACTTACTCCAACCTCCACACCTGCACCATGGCATGCAAGCACATGCTCCAACACACAGTCAATAAATTTAAAAAAACATTTAAATGTCATTAAAATTTTCTCTTAAAGGAGCAGGAGCTAACACAGAAAGTGATGCTAGAGCCGGGTGGTGGTGGCGTACACCTTTAACCCCAGCACTCAAGAGGCAGACCCAGGCGGATCTCTGTGAGTTCAAGGCCAACCTGGGCTACAGAGTGAGTTCCAGGACAGGCACCAAAACTACACAGAGAAACCCTGTCTCTAAAAACCAAAAAGAAAGGAAGGAAGGAAGGAAGGAAGGAAGGAAGGAGGGAGGGAAGGAAGGAGGGAAGGAGAAAGGAAGGAAGGAAGAGAGAAAGAAAGTGACACTAGGCTCTGGAGAGTTTGCAATTTTATCTCCACCTGTTTGACCAAAATAAGAAAGATTATCAGCTGGCTTTTAGCAAACATGTGGTGTGTGCTGGGAACACTACCTCCCCCTACCTACTCCCACCTGGTACCAATTCTTCTCTCTTACTTCTTCCTTTGTATTTTCTTTTTAAGTCACTCAACAAGTCTTCAGCCACATGTGGAATTACCCACATCCTCAGTGGCTCCTTCTGCCCCGCTTAAGCCTCCCTGATCCTGTGTGATGGCTCCGGCCTCGTTTCCTCTACTCCAGCCCATGTGCATGTTTCCCTCTGCTACTAGCTGATGGCACTTGAGATCTGTGTGCCGGTAAGTGGTCTCTGCCCATGTATTTCTCGCTGTCATCTGAGCGGGTCAGGCTCCCTCCCAGGTTGTCCTTGAGAGCAAAGCCACTCACCGAGTGACAGTCCATCCCCACAGTGCTTCTTCCAGCTCTCGTCTTGAGAACATCATCCTGACGACTCAGATGCTGCTCCACCTTTACCCACATCATACCTACACTAGGTCTTCCACAGGAGAACTTGCCTGGTTGTTTATCTAGATTAAAGTAGGAGAATCAAACTTCTGGCTTTTTTCCCTTCAGACTTGTTCATTTGGTAAATGGCAGAACATCCTTCTACTGAAGTCATAGACATTAACTCCTCTATTCTCTCACGTTTCTTCTTTAGTCTCTCAGCCAATCCTGCTGGCCTTCAGTCGGAGAATTCCCAGAGCACAACCACTGGCCACCAAGACCAAGCCACCAACAGCTTTTGGTTGATTATCTTTTACTCACTGGTGAGGTGGCTCAGTGGCTAAAGGCACCTGTCACCAGACATGACAGTTCTCACACACATACACACAAAGTAAGTTATTGTAAATGTAAAAGTTGTACAGAAATATAGTTGCTTTTGTCCCCGAATGCCCATGACAAATGGGGCCTGTTTCAAATAAAGTACCCAGAAAGCTCCTTTTAGAACACATCAGATTAGGTCATTTCTTAAAACCCTTGGAGGGAGGGTGGTGGCGGCTTATGCCTGTGTCCCAGCACTCCAGAAGCAGAGGCAGGTGGATCTCTAAGTTCGAGGTCAGCCTGGTCTACAGAATGAGTTTGAGGACAGACAGGTCCACACAGAGAAACCCTGTCTTGAGGGGAAAAAAATTCAAAACAACAACAAAAAAACCCTTTGATAACTTTCCATTTTGTTCACAGTAAAAGCTTAAAATGCCCTCCCGGGCTCTTCCCAGTGTGGTCCCTTTGCTCTCTGAGGTGGCCGCCTCCAATAGCCCCTTGACTCACCCGCACTCCAGCACCGCTCTCCTCATTCTCGAACACAGTAAGCATGCTGTCACCGCTGCCGGCACCTGCTGACTCTGTGAGTCTGATTTCACTCACCATCGCCACACGGAGCTCGCTTCTGTACTTCCGACACCTGAAGCAGTGTGGTTTCCTTCACGGCTTTATAAAGTCATGACTCACCACGCCAGGCTGTCTCTCCTGTCAGATCGCACACTTCTCAAGGGCAGTGACCCTGTCTGACCCATTTAGACTCCCTCCAGCAGAACTACAGTAATGTAAACAGTGTGTCATAGTTGGGTTCCTGTTGATGTGATGAAAGACCATGACCAACAGCAACTTGGGGGAGGAAAGGGTTTATTGGATCTTAGACCTTAGAGTCCATTATTCAGAGAAGTCAGAGCAGAAACTGAGGGCGGGAACTGGAGGCAGGAACTGAAGCAGAGGCCATGGTGGAATGGTGTTTCCTGGCTTGCTTCTCCTGGCCTGTTCAGCCTAACTCCTTATACCACCCAGGGGTGACACCTCCTCTTGTAGGATGGACCCACCCATGTCAATCATTAACCCAGAAAATGCCCATAGACCCATCTGGCGGGGGCATTTTCTAAATGGAGGTTCCCTTTTCTCAAATGACTCTAGCCTGTGTCAAGTCGACATAAAAGCTAGCCAGCACGCAGTTTTAAGGGTAGACAAGTAGATAAATATATCAAGATAGAATTCAGAAACTGACGCACGCATTGATTTTTCTATCAATGTACCAGGACAATTTTATGAAGAAAGATTAGTCTTTTAAAATACTCTTTATGGGCTGATCGGTGATGGTGCATGCCTGTAATTCCAGCACTCAGGAGGCAGAAGCAGGTGGATCTCTATGAGTTCAAGGCTGGCTTGGTCTACAAAGTGAGTTCTATGACAGCCAGGGCTACTCAGAGAAACCCTGTCTCAAAAACCAAGCAAGCAAGCAAACAAATAAACAACAACAGCAAACCATTAATGACGGAAGAGTGAGGAAATGCACTTGTCCATGCTAACCAGCAAATAAAGGCCAAGCTAAAGGAGATCAATCTAGATTTTAAAGGAGCCAGAGGGAGTTTTTCTCTTTGGTTAGTGCCAGGGCCCAAACTCAATACTCTGTAAATGGGAGTCACATACTCTACCAACTCCATCCCCATCCCAGGAAGGAGTGCCTGTCACATTCAAAGGCTGAGGTCAGGAAGAGGAAATGTTTATTTCATCAAAAGGGTTAAACTGATCCTGTGCACTCGAAACTGCTTCTGGGTGGGGCATATAGCCATCCAGCTTGCCTCGTCAGAGAACTCCCAGGAGAATCCCATCAATACTGTCACCTCCTCTTTTATGCTCAGGAGTATCCTTGCCTGGGAGCTATAAGATGGGATCGCCTTCCTTACCTCGGTTACTGCCCCCTCTTATTCTGGAGTCGGTGAGGATAAGCAGTGGTGTGGTTGTGGATCCCCTTACTTCGTTTTGTTTGGAGAAAGGGTCCCTTTATTTATATACACAGCCCTGGCTGTCCTAGAACTCACAGAGCTCCACCTGCCTTGGCTTTCCGAATGCTGGGATTAAAGACACGCACCATCATGCCTTCTGTTTGGAGTAGTTGTGATAAGCGGTGGTATTATTGTGCATCACTTTGGAAGGACCCTCGGGCCGAGTGAAATAGAGCAGTCATCCAGACGGAATGACTTCTTTCAGATCTTGTTGGCAATGGGGCAATTGCACACCCTGGTGCTCCTTCCTACAGCTAGGTGATCTGACAGTAGATGTAAAACAGTGAGTCTTCAGTGTCATTACTTTTAATTGTTGCTTTTATTTTTTTAATCTCTAGAGACTTCCATAAGTTGATTTATATCTCCTCCAGAGTCAGAAACTGAGGTATAGAATAACCCAGTTAAATAACCTGTCTGGCATCATTCAGGTTCAAGAAGCTAGGAATTCTTATTGATGATCAACTTATTGTCAGTTTACTTTCAGTTCTCTATAGGCACCATCATTTATTCAGTTGACAAATGCTTATTAAATGTCTATCATGGGCCATTGATTCCTTCTTCCAAGGATGAGTAACCTTGAGGACCCAATGTCCTAAACATCTACTGTGTAGCTTAACATAGGCAATCAGTCCACTATTGAGGTGAGAACATCGGGTACCAATGCTAATGTGTGAAATGCAACCTGTGTCTCTAGTGTGGAAATTGTCTAGGACAGACCTCAGGTTCTGCATTAAGACAGGTAAATAATACAAATGCATTGTGTTTCAAGAAGGTCGGGTAAGGTAAACGGGCCATGAGACACGTGTGTGTTTTCTTTGGATAAACGTCTATTTATATCCTTTGTGTGTTTTTTAAATTGGTTATTTGGAGGCTGGAGAAATGGCTTAGCAGTTAAGCACTTGCTGCTCTTTCAGCAGACCCAAGTTCAGTTCCCAGCACCCATGTTGGGTGGGTCACAACCACAACCACTGATAACTAGGTTTATTGGTACAGTCCTGCAATCCCAGATACTCAGGAGGCTGAAGCAGGAGGAAGAACTGACCGGGCAACTTAGTAAGGCCTTGTCAAAAGAAAGGAGAGAAAAAAGAAAGGAGAAGAAAAGAAAGGGAGGACAGATGGTAACAGTTAGCAAGTGTAGACTCCGGTACTGTGACAAGCCCTGAGCATGAAGAAACTGTCTGTGCTGTTCTTCGAACAGCGTCACTGCTCAGCTGCGATGTGTATAAATGAGTGAGTAGTGATCTCCATTCAGACATTAACAAAGGAACTCCAGGAAGTCCCAGTTAGATACAGACCCACATGAGATGAAGTGAGTTGTGATGTGGGGGGTGTGGGGGGTGTGACAGGCAGAGTGAGAAGAGAGAGTCCTTCCAAGTGGAGAGCTCCTATGGGAAAAGGACTTCATCTTTGTGTATCCCGTGTGCTCAATAAAAGTTCGTCCATGAATGACACATCCTGTGGTTGGCTTACATCTTGGAGAATGAAGCAAGAGATTTTCAGTCTTTGAAATCCCTGTGCTTCCCACACAAATGCGACTTCCGCCTCTTCTTGATGTGCATAGCTCGACTTCCACTTAGGAAAAGCCACAAGCAAACAGAGGGTCAACCCCTCTTCCCCGTTTCCATATAGGACATTCTCTCAACTCACCTCACAGAAAAATATTCCTGACTTCTGCAGGAGGGGAAAAAGCGTTTTGCTCATATTGACCAAAGAATCTTTATACTTTAAAAACACTGTTCAATTAGGAAAATGAAAAAGAATATTCATATTTCTTCATAGGTTTATACCCAGGATCAAAAGTATATGGCGCTTTTTAACAATTTTCATCAGAAACAGAAAAACTTCTGAGGATGCAGGACACCCAGAACTCACAAAGGTATAAGCAGGCAATCATGCTGGACTTCACACAAAGAGAAAGTATGTCAAAACCAAGCTGGCCTTACAACTTCAATAAAGCAGTAGATGACGCAAATCCACTAAAGAACATGAATCATGGCGTCAGAGAGCGTAAATGATCCTGCTACCTACTCCTCACAAGTGCTACCACGCCTAATTGATGTGGTCAGCGCTGGAGACTGAACTCTGGGCTTCATGCACAGGTGTCTACCTACTGAGCTACATTCCTAGCCCAGACATACTTGAGTTGCAAAAAGCAAAATAAGCTTGTCTTTGAAAGAATTCTAGAGGAACTGGAGAGAGAGTTCACTGGTTAAGAGTCCTTGCTACTTTTGCAGGGGACTGGAGTTAAGATCCTAGGACCCATGTTGGGTGGTTCATGCCTGTAACTCCAGCCCCAAAGAATCTGACACCATCTTCTAGGGCACATTAGAGTGCTTCTAGGCTTCCTTGGGCGCGCGCGCGCGCGCGCACACACACACACACACACACACACACACACACACACACACACACACGAGAGAGAGAGAGAGAGAGAGAGAGAGAGAGAGAGAGAGAGAGAGAGAGAGAGAGAAAGAGATTTTAAAAAAATCCGGTGGCACATGCCTTTAATCCCAGCACTCGGGAAAGCAGAGCCAGGCTGATCTCTATGAGTTCGAGGCCAGCCTGGTCTACAGAGCGAGATCCAGGAAAGGCACCACAACTACACGGAGAAACCCTGTCTCAACCCCCCCCCCAAAAAAAAAAAATCATTTAAAAGAAAAAAGGCCTGGCCCTTGGAAGGCCGAGGCAGGTTCCAAGGCAGCCAGTGGGGTGTGTCGGGGGAAGGGCTGGGTCTGGCTGGCTATTCCTTTATTTCTCCAACTCCTGGACACAGGCCTTGGTGCCAGTAAGAAAAAGACAGCAGAATTAGAGGAGCTTTGCTCCCCAGAGTGGTCCCTGACCGGCGTTGACTGAAGTACACGATGTTGGAGAGGCAGATGGAGAGCAGCCTATCAGAGAGCCGGCAGGCTTCCCAGCCAGTTCTTAGAACCACGTTGTTCCATGGAGCTTGTTTAATTGACCTGTATTTCTGACTGAAAAAAAAATTTCCCCAAGGAGGCAAATGAAAGTAGATAATGAGGATCTCTCATCTCACGGGGCAGTGCGGGAGCAGAGCTCAGAGCTCTGGAGACTGATCATTATTTAAATACAAAAGCATTTCAAAAAGATCCGGGTAAGTCTCAGGCGCTCGGGCACTGGGTTTCTGGCGCGAGCCAAGGCTCACTGTCTTCAGCCTGCACCCCATGTCGGTCAGCTTGACTTTTCTGGTTTAGAACTGTGAAGCTAAGGAGTGTGCCGCGAAAACTATGCAGAAACGGGCAGTTTCTAAGAGCTTTAGGATAGTAGCAGTTACTCATTTGCATACAGATCTGTGCAAACACAAGGAAAGCCAGCGTGCGGTGCCCACGGAGTGCAGGAAACCTTCAGCCTGAGTGAATAGGGAACTGTTGTCAGGATGGAGGGAAAGGAGACCTGGGTGGAGGTGAGATACAGCTGTTTTCACATTCCCCACCCCCCCATATGGACTGCTTCTGTTATTGTTTTTGTTTGGATTATAATTAGCCCCTGACCTAAGGACTAAAAACAAAAAAAAGTTTTTCTCTACTGCTATCTGAGAATGTCTCTTGTCTCTGAAGACCATGTATGTAAAGTGACTTAGATCTAATGTAATAAACTGTCCCACCTGCCTGGAATGATGGAATCCAACATTCAAAAAAAAAAAAAAAAAAGGAAAGTATTGACTCCAGAAATAGATGACCAAGAAAAGGATAGGATAGCAATCACAATGTAAGTCAAGTAGCATTACAAATTGTAATAATTAATAGTAATTAATATTTCCCTAAGTAGGGGTGTATTCTAAATACTCAAATATTGATGGTAAAAGAAAGAAAGAAATGAAGCTCATGCCTCTAATCCCAGCACTCAGGAGGCAGAGGAAAGTGAACCACTATAATTTTTGAGTCCAGCCTGGTCTACATAGTGAGTTCCAGGACAGCCAGAGCTACATAGCGACACACACTGTGTCTTGATAAATAAATAAGTAAATAAATATTAGACAGAAAGAAATGGCATTTGTTGGTTCCTGTGCTCTCCACAGGGCCTGTGGGAGCAATGAAGGAGAGTGAAACTGTAATTAGGAATACATCTGGTAGGCTTTCTAGATTTGTTTTCTCCTGAAGTTAGGGCTTGGAGAACCTGGCACAAATACAATGAACACTAGACTCGTGATCATGACGGTATGCTCACACAAGTTCTGGGTGTTCCAGAACATTGGGGAGCAAACTCAGAGCTGTGTTTAGCCTCTGCCTGGAGACTGTTCCCAGATGTTAGACTGAAGGGTAGGGAGTGGCTCGATTATGTGTATCCGTGAGGTAAAGCTGTGCCTCCATCAGACTGCCGCCTCTCCTTTTGGTCTGACTCATCATCCCCGGATAAGGTGACCATGCTACTTTTGCATAGGGAAGGAGGGAAAAAGACGGGGAAATAAAACGGGGCCCTGCTGACCCTTCCATTCCGAATCAAGTTTGATTGAACAGCCTTTGGGTAGAGCAGGGCAGACATTACTGGGTGACTGTTGTACGGCAGGATGAGCGTGAGAGTTTTAAACGCTGTGGGGGATTTCTTCTGGGCTCTGAGGTAGGGGCACAAAGATGGGGAGTTCCCGCAGTGGGGTCGGAGGTTGGCAGGCGGCCTGCCCGGGAGGAGTTTCTGCCACAGGTCAAGAATGATGAGTGGAAGACACTGGAGAGACCCCCACATACTGCCCTGGCTTTGTCTTTTCCCCTCACCCAGTCCTGCGGACCCCAAAACTTCATCGTTACCCCCGCCCCATCCTGTTACGAGCCCATCCCCCAGCCGCCCTCCATGGGGCAGGACTGGATTCCACAACAGGTGGACACTGGTGGACACTCGGTAGACCCTGGGAACATCGAACCGAGACAGGAAAGTCTTAAGATATTCTGACACTTGAGGGATATTTTCAATGCTTCTAAATAATTATAATAGAAATATCACAACTGGCATTTCCTAGGTTTGATTTACGGCTAGTAATGTGGTTTGTGGTGTGTCACCAAAGAGGGACTTTTGTCTCCTCCTCACTTGTTCCCTGGTCAAGAGTGTGTGGTTTTGTCCCACTAAGCTCTTCTCACCGTGACGTGCTGCTCACTGCGGGCCCCAAATCCCTGGGGCCAATAGACCTTGACCGTGAGAACCACCACAACGGTGAGCCGCAGCAAACCTTCCATCCCATGGCTGGATTGGCTTGCGTGTGAGGTGGGGCAAGGACTGACGGCATCTGTAGGCTTTTTGTCTTTTTGTGAGGTACCAGACGTTGAGAGGCTCCACAGCTTCATGCACAGTCAACATACATTCTCCCACTGAGAAGAACATGCAAGCCTGTTAGGCTTACACCTATCTACCCTGCATCTGGTTGGTTAAAACGGCCTGCTAACCGGCCTCCCTCCTTAAATCTTGCACAGTTTAACTTTTACTCCCAAGAGAACTACCTAAATGATCATTCTAAAATGCAGATTTTTTTAAAAAAATAGTTTTAAATATTTATTATTTATTTATTCATTTATAATGTATGCAGTGTTCTGCCTGCATGTATGCCTGCATGCCAGAAGAGGGCACCAGATCTCTTATAGATGCTTGTGTGCCACCATGTGGTTGCTGAGAATTAAACTCAGGACCTCTGGAAGAGCAGCCAGTGCTCTTAGCCTCTAAAGCCGCTGGCTGGTGGTGGCATGTGTGCCTTTAATTCCAGCATCTGGGAGGCAGAGGCAGAGAGAGGCCAGCCTGGTCTACAGAGCGAGTTCTAGGAGGCTCCAAAGCTACGCAGAGAAACTCTGTCTCTAAAAAAAACAAAGGAAATAAAATCTTTTTATATTTATTTCTTCACTGTGTTTGGGGTGGGGGGGAGATACACACATGCCACTGTGTGCATGTGGAGGTCGGAAGGCAGCATGTGGGCCTCAGGGAGTGAACTTGGGTCTTCAGGCTTGGTGGCGAGTGTCCTTACACACTGAACCACTTCACCAGCCTCAAAGTGCAGATTTGCATATTATTGCTGCACTTCCTGGGCTCTTGTAAACCTGTGGTATTCCCAAAGTGACTGATGTGCCCCTTGGTAATCGTCTGTGGTGTGATTTCTGTACCCATTTCTACACTGATCCAGACGATGAGGGACTGTGAGCAGAAATGACATGTCATCGTTTATCTAAACATGCCTGGCCTATCAGAGGGGCTTGAAACATGTTCCTGGAATGGAGAGACGATTAAGTGACTTATTACACTTTCAGTTTGATGCTAAGCACCAAATTTCCTGTCAATTCTAGCTTTGCCAGACTCGTTTCCTTGATTTTCTCTCTTAACCATCTAGTGGGTTGACCTTCAGGTGTTGACATTAGTGTCATTGTTCTTCCGGTTTTCCTTCCTACTCTTTATTCCCTGCACCTCTTCCGGTTTCTCCAAGCAGAAGTCATCCCGCGTCTGCGGTCTTCACGATGTTCCATGCTCAATGCTTCCTCTCCACGGCTCCATCTGTGTGTGGGTCACTGTGCACGCGCACAGCCTGTCCATTCTCACAGGGGTTTCTGTCCAGCTGGCCCTCAGTCTTCGCTCCTTCAGAGTTCTGAGCACCCAGGGTCCAGGAAAGGTCCCTAGATGCTGACTGACTTGATTTGAGTGGATGGATGTTTTTAAAGGTGGCATGACCCACCCCCCCACCCCCAGAGGTAGGAAAATAGATATTTCTCTCATAAGAATATTTTTATTATCTGAAAAATTAAACACTATAAACAACTATTTATGAGAAAAAAAATTTAAAAAGTAAAATGAATTTTAAAACAACCAAATATTTTAAAAAGGCTTTTTATGCTTTTCTCTGAATCAAGGGCAGGTTTGCTAGCAGTGCCCCCTGAGCAGCTCATGTCTGGTGGAAACTTTTGGAAACACTGTGGGTTTGACGACATGTCCCTCTGCTCTCCTCTCCTGTGACAGGCTTTGGTTCCCTGGGAAGCACACCACATGTGGGGAGACATTCCTAAGGGGGCATTTGAATCGGGAGCATCAGAATGTTTGCAAACTAGCATTTGTGCCAGCCCCTAAACAATGACAACAAGCTGTGTGTGGAAGGCTGCCGAGGCTGACAGGATCGCACTAAATGTGGAAAAGTCTCAATTCTTCCTGGGTTTTATTTTAGGATGTGCTATGTTAGTCTCTTCCAGCAGATTTAACTTGATTTTTAAAGCACACACAAAAAATAATCTCCACTCTGTTTTTAAGACCTTTTCTGCGTGTCTTGGCTTCTCCAAACAACTCTGCAAATATACACACCCATGCACTTGCCTGGGCCCTTCTTTCTGCTCCTTAGCTTCTCCAAGTTTATACTTCCCCGATGGAGCCAAAGGCAACACAAATCAGCAGTAAATTAAATCCCACCTCTCAGGCACTAGCAGCTCGGTATCTGCCTAGGATCCCAAGGAATCCCCAGTCTCTTTCCCCCAAAGACCAAAGACTTACAGTTAAATACCTAGTCTGAAAGAATGGCCTGGGATCTGCTTCAATTATGCAAATTATTCCTAAAGATTTTGTACTAGGTGCCATTACAAATCCAGTTTCCCTAACTGGAACACACTTGCTTTTTTAACTTGGCCTTTAAACCTCTCTCTCTCTCTCTCTCTCTCTCTCTCTCTCTCTCTCTCTCTCTCACACACACACACACACACACACACACACACACACACACACACCACCACCACCACCGAGGCCAATTTGCCAATTGTGTTGACTAAATACTCTTGGGTGTGGAGTGTGGCTGACCTAGTAGGGGCTGTCATCTTAAAGGACACTAGTTGACTCTTCTTCTCTCAGCAACTATCAAATGTCAATTGCTCTCCAGCGAGGGGTGGGACTTTGTACCCACCTCCCCACCTCCCCACCTCTCCACCTCCCCCACCTCCCCACCTCTCCACTTCCTTGCTGGGATTTTGTCTGGTTGGTCTTGTGCATGCCGTCACAACCACTGTGAGTTCCACAACTGCCCTGCTGTGTCCAGGAAACACTGGTCCATCACTTCTGGCTCTTATCATCTTTTTACAACCTCTTCCACGAAGTTCCCTGAGCCTCAGGGGGAGGGATGTGATACAGACATCACTTTTAGAAGTGAGCAGTTCACAGTCTCATTCTCTGCATGGAACCCAGTGGGGCTCATCTCCTGCAAGAAGGAGCTTCTGTGATGAGAGTTGAAGGGTGCACTAATTAATGGGTACAGCAATAAATTGTTATTGTTAATTGTTTAGTACTATGTTCATTTGGCAGAATAATAACATTGACTTTTCCTCCTGGGACCTATGAGCTATCTAGCCACAGATTCTTGGCCCTGATAACAGTGCCAGGTATGGGTTCAATCTCATGGTGTGGGCCTTAAATCCCATCAGAGAGTCTTCAGTTACTCCCAGAATATTCACACTGCTGTTGCACTAATGGGCATATCTAGCCAGGACAGTTGTTACTGTAGCTCATAACGTTTGCAGTTGGGTAAGACTGCAAACATTATGAGTAAGATTATTATGCAACTGTTATGGGTAAGGTTATTTTCCTCCTCTGGTAGTGTTCATAGCACAATCCAGCACTGTGAAAGCTTGTAAGCAAGGATGAAGCTTCCAGGTCAGTACCCATTTGTTCTCCATGTTTTATGACTCAAGTGTGTGGTATCTTCAGCAATAAGGTCTTACCTACATGTTCTGGAGAGTAACCAAAAACAATGGCAATCACTTGTAATGTTTGGGTGTCTTGGGACCCCACTGGCTAACAACTCAAAAAGAGATAACCCGTTCCTACTACTGGAGTTTTCATTCCTAGGCTACTGTGAATCAAGCAGCAATGAACATGGATGAGCAAATATCTCTGTCGTAGGATGTAGAGTCTGAGAATGAAGTAGTTGAATCTTGTGGCAGATCTGTTTCTAGTTCTTTGAGGAACCTCCACACTGATTTCCATAGTGGCTGTAACAGTTTGCACTCGCACAGGCAGTGAATAAACATTCCCACTTCCTCACATCCACACTAGCATTTGTTAGTGTTTGTTTTATTGATCTTAGCCCTTCTGATTGGGGGAAAGGTAAAATCTCAAAGTGTTTTTAATTTGCATTTCCCTGATGACTTAGGAAGCTAGCATTTTTTTTAAAATGTTAACATTGAAAAGAAAATGCTTCTCAGCCATTTTTAATTCATCTTTTGAGAACTTTTCATGACTTATTTGTAATTGGATTGTTTACTTCATGTTTAGGTTTTTGTTTTTTTGTTTTTTAGTTCTTTATATATTCTAGATACTAGCCCTCTGTCAGATATTTAGTTGACAAAGATTTTTTTTCCCATTCTATAGTCTACCTCTTCACTTGAATGAAGTATCCTTTGCTATACAGAAGCTTTCTAGGATAATGTGGTCCTGTTTGTCAATTATTGGTCTTAATACCTGTGCTATTTGGCTCAAAAATGTAAATTCAAGTGTATTCCCTGCTGTGGGATGTCTTTCTATATGCTGTGAATATGTGTTGCTATGAATGGTTAATAAAAAAGCTGCTCTGGCCGATGGCAAGTCAGGTTATAGACAGGCAGGAAATCCAAGACAGAGACAGGGAGAAGAAAGGAGAGTAGGGGAGAGATGCCAGCCTGCTGCCCAAGGAACAACATGCCAGCAGACTGGTAAAGCCATGGAACACATGGCAAAACATAGATTAATAGAAATGGGTTAATTTAAGATATAAGAGCTAGCTATCAAGAGGCTTGCCATAGACCATATAGTTTGTAAATAATATTAAGCCTCTGAATGATTATTTTATAAAAGGCTGGGGACCACGGGGGCTGGGTGGGACCAGAGAAAACTTTTGACTACAATTCCCTGCTTCTTCCTCTGTTAGATTCAGTATATCAGCTTTTATAGTGGGGTCTTGATCCATTTGTAGTTGAGTTTTGTGCAGGGTGAGAAACAAGGACCTAGTTTCAATCTTCTACACACAGCTATCCAGTTTGACCAGCATGATTTGTTGAAGGTAATGTCTTTTCTCCAGTGTGTGTTTTTGACATTTGTCAAAAATCAGGTATCGGGGCTGAAGAGATGGCTCAGTGGTTAAGAGCACTGGCTGCTCTTCCAGAGGACCTCGGTTCAATTCCCAGCACCCACATGGCAGCTCATAACTCTGTAACTTCAGTTCTAGGGGACCCGACACCCTCACACAGACATACATGTAGGTAAAATACCAATGCATATAGAATAAAAATAAATGTCTTATTTCTAAAAATCAGGTATCAATAGGCTCTTAGACTTATATCTAGGTCTTCAATTCTATTCCATGAATCAATGTGTCTGTTTCTTACTACTAGAGCTTTATAATATAACTTAAACTCAGAAACAGTGATTTCTCTAGCAGTTCTATTATTGTTCAGAATTGTTTGAGCATCCTGGGTATTCTGTGTTTCCAAAGGAACTGTAAGACTATGTTTTTCATTCCTGTGAAGAATTGCGTTGAAATTTGGCATTGTAGTGAATTTATATATTTTTTGGTAGAGTGGCTGTTTTTACAATATTAACCTAGCAACCCATGAGCATGGAAGGTCTCTCCATCTTCTGGTATCACCTTCTAATTCTTTCTTCAGTATCTCTGAAAGTTTTTACTATACCAGTCTTTCACTTCCTTGGCTAGATTTATTCCAAAAACTTTGAGGCTGTTGTGAACAGGATTGCTTCCCTGATTTCTTTCTCAGTGTGTTTGTGGCTGTGTATAAGAAGGTTACTAATTTTTGTGTATTAATTTTGTATGCCACTGCTTGTTGAATGTGTTTATCAAACGTAGGAATTTTTCTGGTAGAGTCTTTAGGATCTTTTAATAAAGGTTGGTTCCTTGAAAAGATTAACAAAACTGATGGCTTTTTGGCTAAATTAACCAAAAGAAAGAGAGAGAGAACCCAAATTAATAAAATCTGAAATGAAGAGGGAAACATTAAAACAGACACTGAGGAAATTGAGAGAACTGTATTCCATCAAGGAGCTGGACAGATGGCTCAGCTGGTAAGAGCACTGGCTGCTCTTCCAGAGGGCCTGGGTTCAGATCCCAGCACCCACACGGCAGCTCACAGCTGTCTATAACTCCCATCCTTGGGGACTTGACACCCATAGTCACTGCACATATGTGTGGTGTACAGACATACATACAGGCAAAAACAAACAGACACGTAAAAATAATAAATACATAAAATTTAAAAAACCTATAATTCACTAAAATGGAAAACTGGAAGAGATGGATGAGTTTCTAGATATATATGGCCTACCAAAATTAAATCAAGATGATGAAAATAATTTAAATAGATTCATAACAACCACTGAGATAGAAGCAGTAATTTAAAATCCCCAACTAAAAAAAGCTCAGGACCAGATGGATATAGCACAGAATTCTACCAGACCGTCAAAAAAAAAAAAAACAAAAAAAAAACCTTAGCATCAATACTCCTCAAATATGCCTTAAAACAGAAAAGGAAGGAACATTTCCAAAGTCTTTTTATGAAGCCAGCATTACTCTGCTACAGAAAACAGACAAAGCTCCAACAACAACAACAAAAAACAAAAAGAAAATTAACATACATAATGTCATGCATGCCAAAATTCCCAATAAAATGCTTGCAAACCAAATTCAAGAGCACATCAAGGGGCTGGAGAGATGGCTCAGTGGTTAAGAGCACAGACTGTTCTTCCCAGCACCCACATGGCAGCTAACAACCGTCTGTAACTCCAAGATCTAACACCCTCACACAGACATACGTGCAGGCAAAACAAATAAATAAAATAAAAATAAATAAATTATTTAAAAAAAGAGCACATCAAAAAGATTACCCACCATGACCAAGTCAGTTTCATCCCAGAGTTGCAGAGATGGTTCAATGTACGTAAATTAATAATTGTAATCCAACAGATACAGAAACCACATCACCATCTTGTTAGATGCAA
>CABHPP010001638.1:54746-86943 GCA_902168425.1 Peromyscus attwateri | reverse complement strand
GGAGATAGTGATGAGGGGCCAGTGGGTACCAGGAGATAGTGATGAGGAGCCAGTGGGTACCAGGAGATAGTGATGAGGAGCCAGTGGGTACCAGGAGATAGCAAGGTGATATCTGGGAAGCTGGGAGCACAAGGCATGAGCTCAGAAAAAAAATCCCCTGCATGAAAGGAATGGGGAAACAGAACCTTCGACAGACTTGCCAAAAGGAGGGATGGAAGATGTGTGGGCACACAGGTCGCAGAGATCTGACAGAAACAGAGAATTCTGGTGTGTGGAGTTAATCCTGGGACTCCTCAGGGGTTCCAACCCATGAGCTGAGGGGTTAGGATCCTAGTGATGGTAGAGAGCTGAGAGGTGGAGGGTCCGTGGATATGTGACGGGCTGACATAATTAGAGAGGGATGGAGACCAGGGCCTAGAAGAAGATCAGACAGAAGCACCCAGCTCACCTCAAGTCACCTCCAGTGAGGGCAAAGGGAGGAGCCTCAGAAAGAAAAACGCGCCAGTGCTTAAGCGACGCGGGCCTGACTCCCTTTAAAAACTTGTCCTGCCAAACTGCAATGTGCCACATGTTCACAGAAAGTGCTGACCTTTCGTTCTCCCAGGAGTGACCAGAGCACAGATATGGGAGTGTTCTAGGGACATCAACAGCTACATTAATGGCTCAGAAAGGCTGGAAGTGCGATGGCACTGTCTTTTCTCACACACTTCTTTCTGGATCTAGGAGACACTTTCTCTTTATTATAAGCTTACTTAGTTGTTGCTAAAGAGCAACACAACACACACACACACACACACACACACACACACACACACACACACACACTTGTACTCCTGGAAGAAGGGGAAGGTGAAATTCCTCTTTAGAAAACTCTAGTGGTTCTCAGCCTGTGGGTTGTGATCTCATGGAGGGGGAGTCGAATGACCCTTTCCCAGGGGTCATCTAAAATCATTGGAAAACACAGATATTTACAGTACGGTTCATAACAGTAGCAAAATTACAGTTACAAAGTAGCAACAAAATAACTTTATGGTTGGGGGTCACCACACCATGAGGAACTGTATTAAAGTGTCGCAGCATTAAGAAGGTTGAGAACCACTGTTCTAGATGATGAAACCAGGGGAAGGGTGTGGTAGTGGGGTGCTGTAGTGCTGCCCAAAGAGGAGGGTGTACCCCAAGTCACATAGCTTTGAAGGAGAGGTCATTCTCTGCAGTGTATTTGGGTCTCCAAGCAGAGGCAAAGTCTGATGCATGTCCTGTGATTCCAAGCCATCTCCAGTCTTAAGGTCTCCTCTCCTTTCCTGGAGAGACGGCTCAGCAGGTAAGAGCACATCCTGCTCTTGCCAAGGACCAAAGTTCAGTTCCCAGTACCCACACTGGATCACTTAGAACTGCCTATTTACTCCAGCTCCAGGGACCCAAGAGTTCCTCCTCTCCAATAATACAGACCTAGGGCATGACTTCCTCGGCTTTTCCACTGTGTGCACCTGCTCTTAAGGAGCCTTGCAGAATGTCAGGAACACAGCCTTGCTACGTGCTTAGTTTATCTCAGTCCACATGTGGACCTGGGAGGCTCGTCTGCTCCCCAATGTCAGAGACAGCCTGTCTTTGTATTTCTTTTGAGCTGCTTAGCTCTTTATCTTTCATATGAGAATATGAGAAAGGGAACACAGCCATCTTTTCCTCCAAAGTTGCTATGGACTTTATTCATCTTAGTAAAAAAATGAGGTACTCTATTGTTTGAACTCAACTACTCCCAATTTTTTAGTTGTCTAAATCATGTGACATAGAACTTATCCATATATACATAACAATGCCGATACAAGCTCTTTTCCAAGGATATTTAAGCACTTCATACTGAGAGATTACATATTTTACACTGCGTGTGTGTGTGTGTGTGTGTGTGTGTGTGTGTGTGTGTGTGTACCTGTGTCTGGCGGTGCATGTGCATGCAGATGTACACATGGAGGCCAGAAGACTATCTTGATGTCGTTTCTGAGGTGCTGTCCACTGTTTTTTTGAAGTATGATCTCTCACTCACCTGGAAGTCACCAGGCTGCCCAGCTGGTTGGCCGGCTAGTCCCAGGGCATGCTGGTATCACGAGCAAGCTTGTGCCGCCACACTTGGCTTTGCTTTTGTGTTGTTTTGGGGAATTGAACTCAGGTCCTCATGATGGCAAGGCAAGAAATTTATGACTGAGCTACCTTTCCAGCCCATATCTTATTTTTTAAAAAATGTTCTGTTATCAAGTCTCAGGAGTGTGCTAGATATGTATTTATACAGAAGAACAGGCCAGCTGTCCAGATGTATGTAACCTTATTACTAAACCCTTGAGAACTGTCTAGTGAGAATGACGAGAGAACAAAAACCATAAGATAAACAAATGAGTGAATTGGATGTGAGACAGTAAAGGCAGTGTACCCAGAATCCTGCTTGGTCCAGTGAGATGGGGAAGGCCAACCTCAGAGCCATCACATGTTCAGAGACACAAGAGGAGAGTTGGTCTGGAAGAGTCTGAGATAGGAGTTTAGCACCCTGGAGGATTGTCTGTTATGGAGTGAAGTAGAGGAGAGAGGTAAGCAGTCTCAGGAGCTTAGCCCCTCCGCCTGGCAAAGGCTGCCGAGCCTGGTAACACTCTACACAAAAGGGCTCGTCTCAAAGTCCACACGTGAGAGATGCTACATCTGAGCTGAGTGAAGCCTCCTCCACGGTGGGGACCTTGCGGCTCCAAGGGCTGTGGTTAAGGGCTCCATCACCCTACCACAGCCATTTACTCCTGCTAAGGAAACAGCCTGTGGGCACTGGAAGACCGGAGACCTATGAGGATGTGGGAAGGAGGTGATCCACAGAACAGACTGCTCATCTTCATCTTGTAGGTGACTCCATCCCGAGACTCGTGTGTTATATCAGAGAGGAGAACAACAATTCCAGAGCTCCAGCCTTGCGAAACAGAGTCCTCAGCTCTTTCAAAGCAGGTCGGCAGACAGTTCTGCTGGCCACTTTCTCAGGGACAGACTGACAAAGATGTCATCTCATCCTGACCTTCTGAGATGTGCACACTGGAGGAGAGGGAACTGTGGGAACTGTGTACTAACTGGCTCTTAAACTGTCTTCCAAAAAATGGCCCATATTATTTCTGCCCACATCTCCTCGGCCAAGGTAAATCATGTGGCTGTGCCCGACTCTTAAAGACCAGTGACGTGTGAGTTTACTGAGATCCCAGAAGGAAGTGCATGTGTTATGTGTTAATATCCACTCGTTCCACAGAACGACCATCCCGTCCAGAGCTACCTATGACTCCATGCAAAAATGGAAGGGAAAACCGTCTGCCTCCTAGATTTCACAGCATCTCTGAAATACTGCCAAAATAGGAAGTAAAAAGATTCGCCCATGGAACTGGGCGGTGGTGGTGCACACCTTTGATCTCCAGCACTCAGGAGGCTGAGGCAGGTGAATCTCTGTGAGTTCAAGGCCAGCTTGGTCTACAGAGTAAGGTCCAGGACAGCCACGGCTGTTACACAGAGAAACTCTGTCTTGAAAAACACAAAAAAAAAAACCCTCCAAAACTTACTCTTATCAATCTACTTTATTGAAACAACTGGTTCCATGTAAATTACCCTTGGATAATTCTTCCCAGACCACTATAATTGAGTGGGTTCCTCCTGTCCCCTCTCACTTCACACTCATTTCCTTCATAGACATTATAATTATTCACACCCAGTGATTTTTCTGTGTACTTGTTCATTTATGAATTTTTAATAGATTACATGTCAAGTTTTGTTCTAAGTATAGCATAGAAGATGGAAGGGCTGTAAATATAACTCCCTAAATAGCACTTGCCATCCTTGGCATATTGCAAAGTGAGTGCTCAATTAATCATTGCAGCTAACAAGAATGATAAACGAGGGAAAATAGTTTCAAAGGCCATTTAGTAAAATAACAAACAGAGCCATGTATGTCAACAGACCTCGAATTAACTCAGGAAACAATTTCAGCTTTGTTATGGTCATGTACAACCGAAATGAGTGAATCATATTATGATGCATAAACTACATTTCCATAAAATGTAGAAATTCCTCAAAAAGTAAAGAGAGGCTGGGTGTGGTGGGCATTGTATGTAACCCCAACATCCAGAGAAGGGGTGGAGAGGGGGGCACTGTAAGTTCCAGGCCACCCAGGACTACACAGCAAGATCAGGTCTTCAAATAAAAAAGAAGAGGGAGAAAGAAGTGAGGAATATCTCAGGGAACCTTAGTGGCACCCTCACATTTGGAGGGGTAAGGTTTAGAGGTGAGAGAGAGCTACAGGATGGGTGAGGCCTGTTGTTGGCTCCTCTTTCTTGTTGCAGCTCAGTCTCACTATTCAAAAACTTTTCACATGTGGTATAGCAACTTCCTCTGAATTGAAATTTTCTAGCCCAGAGAGAGGTTCCTTAAAACTCAGGAGATACAACTCCCAAGTCTCGGGAAGTCCCTGAATTTACAAGACTTACAAGCCCTGCCCCCTTCCCACCCAAGGTTAAATAAGCAGTAAAGACTACCGGGGAAAGGAAAACTCCCCAACCTGACCTACCCAGCTGCCTGTAAGTTGTGGGTGGAGCTCCAGGGTCACATCTTTTGGATTTGTCATCTACACTAGGGTGGGCATCTCAGTGACGCAGTTGCTCTTGAGTCATCCACATTGTAAACAACCCCTCACACATATGCTTGTAAGTAACCCCAAGAAACTCATGGGTTCGGTGAGCTAGACATGGGTAGAATAGTTTCTTTGATTTATCGTTGGTGCCTGATCTGAGTTGTATGAATGTTTATGTCTCCCCAGTAAAAGTCACGCAGTCGGGTTGCCGAAGAGATAGAGCAAAGAGAAGCCTGTGAGAGTAGAGAGCCTCATGCTGTGGATTCCTCCAGGTGTTGAGGCAAATGATACTCAGAACTTGACCTTTCATGAAGCAACTCTGCCAAGCATGTAGCAGGAATGTCTTCAGCCATTCTTCCCAAATTGCTCTATCACGACACAAACATGTTCCGTTTTGTCAATAAGGTTTAAGGCCAGAGAGGTTTCCAATAGCAACAAAGTCCTCAGACTACACAGTTCTCTCCAAACCCTTGACAACTTCTAATAGATAGATTTCCTTCCAGAAAGTTCCTGTGCCCTGAGCCACACCCTTTTTTTCCTAGACATAATTCTTGAGTCTGGTTCTCTTTTTCTCACTCAGCTCCTTCATACTCACTCAACTGGTCAGTGGTTACTGGAACAGTGTGAGAGAGAATACCATACCAATAATGAGTGGTCTGCTTGGGAACAGAATCTCAAAGCCTATAACTAACTGCTCAAATGCTTTTTTTTTCTTTCTGACTTACTTTCCTGTTGTTTGGACTCCAGGGCCAGTCAAATTCCCTGCTGCCCAAGCTGCAAATTTTTGAATTCTGTTTTATTTCATTTCTGCTTTGGAGCTAGGCATTTCCTGCTTGAGCTCTTCTTAAAACCTCGTCAAATGCAGCCCCATCCACACGCATACGGTAACTTTTCATCTCACGCTCCCCAAAGGACCATGCGCACAGTGAGCCTTTCCTCTGCTGTGAAAGAGTCTCTGGTAACAGCTGCTCCATTTGGTCCCTGCAAATAATGGGTCTTCATCCCTTGCTCTGCAGTACCAGACTCCTGGCTGCCCAGGCCCCAGCTATTAAGACCACAGTTGGTTGTTGTTTGGTTTTTTTGTGTCTCTGGACCCCCTCTACCTGCCTTTCCTGTACTGGTTCACATTCGCTGCTCTGACAGGACAGCCAAGTAGCTGCTGGTAGCAGTAGGCTGCATTGCCCAAGACTCTCTCTCATCTGATGCAATTGGTAGCTGAAAGGCTCAGCTTCTCAAGGCAATTCAGGGATTTCAGACTGACGGAAGCTCTGCCTTTGCCTGTGATTTGCAAGGCTGCCCTGGGTGTCGGCACACGGTCCGGAAAGAGGAAAGGGAAAAGATAGAAAGTGACAAACTTCACCACATCCTGTCATCTAGAACTCGGGACCGGAGCACACCTGACTAGAAAGGAAGGGAATCGTGTGGCCACGCCTAACAAGCAGGAAAGCGCACAGCCACACCCAGCAACAACACAGGAAACAGGAAGAAAATCAGGCTTGGAGATGGCTAGATGGTGACTGAGTTGGGTCCCCCAACCCCAGAGACTTTCGACAGGTCTAAGCGTTTGTATTTTCCCCAAGAGACACATTCAAAAAAGTCCCATTCAGGGCGGGGAACTTGCCTAACATGTGCACAGCTCTAGGTTCGATCCCTACCACCAATCAAGACAGACACATATTTGTGTGTACATGTGATTCAGAACAGTTAAAAATAAAATGATGACTAAAGACTTAAAAAACACACAAAAGGAAAGCAGGTGGCTGTATTAGCATCAGAGACATGCCGATGAGGCAACTGATTGACATTAAATAGAAAATTAATATTTTAGGAAATGAATCAGGCTAAACTATGTAAAGAAACCACTGGAAGCATAAGAAAGAGGATAACCAGAGGGAACTTCTCCGGGCCACTTTTTAATTCCTGATAGGCTAGGAAGCAAAAAATTAAGACATATTTAAATAATATATTTAATACATATTTTTAAATTTTTAAAATTATTTTTATTTATTTATTTTTATTTAGTATATTATCAACACCATGAAATGTGTTTGATATGAGAATGCATGTTTCTTTTGGCACGTGAGGAAATACCGGCTAATCATAGCCACAAAACCCCTGCAGATTCCAAAACTTGCAGCTACTGTGGGTCACACCTCCTAGTTATATTGCAATGAAATTAGGAAAAAAAAATTCCCATATACATATAAAATCACCTATAAATCCCACACCACCTTAAGTAACTTGAGTCTAAACAATTGAAGTAATAATGCCATTTCTATTCTTCAGGCCTCGGAAAGTGAAGAGTCCCTTAAACTATGGGCAGATGAATTACACTAAGTTGTAGATACAGAGGTCTATAACCAATACAGTGGTAGAAACGGGCCACTCTGAATCTAAGAGGGGGGTGACTCAAGGGAGGGACCAGCAGCCTGAGTGTGTGGGGTTCGGTCCTCTAGCCTGGCCTGACTCTGCTGTCTTACCGAATGCTTCTTCCTGCATCCCTTACATCATAGGCCTCAGTCTCCCTGTATTGTCCTTACAGCAGACGCTGCTTTTGGTCCTCTGTAACCTCTGTGGTCTTGTACTACCAAACGACCTTTCAGTTGGTCCCTGCTGCTGTCTTTTTCTCTGAGTATTTCTGAATTAAATTTTTTTTTATGTGTAGTTCTGGCTGTCCTGGAACTCACTCTGTAGACCAGGCTGGCCTCAAACTCGAAGAGATACTCCTGCCTCTGCCTCCAGAGTGCTGGGATTAAAGAGGTGCACCTCCACGGCCCCGTAATTCAAATTCTCTTAAATGGAATTCCCCAGGCTCTCTCTGTCTTTATTGTATCTGGACCTACTGCTCTGGCCAGGGTACACACTGGCTGCTTTGGGAGCTCATCTTACCCCCTTACTCAGAGGGTGGTGGAGGAAGGTTGGGGGTCTAATGGTGAAAACGTGTCTGTTTAAAGGCTGCCCTTTCTGGAAAGTCAGTGGTTGACTTCATCGTGGGGCAGCTACAGGCAAGACAAGATGGATGGGAAATATTTGTTGAAAGAACCAAACGCCTGACTAGTACCTGGTGCTGTGTTAGATGCTAAATGTAACAGAACACGACTCTACTTTCTAAAATTCACATTTACAAAGGTAGAAATTGAAGCGCAGTCAGCTTTGACGAAAAATCAAAGACAATGTAAGCAATGTAGTCCTGCTTTTGAAAAGCGGTGTTTACATAAGAAAAATGATATAGTACATAAAGATAAATTATATATCTGAGTGGTATATATAGACACGTTTGACCACAGCTTTCTCAGAGCTTAAATCTTTTGAGTGTATCTTTCTATATTCAACACTGAACACTTGTGAATTTGATTTTTATAAACAGGCTAATAAAATTATTTTTATATAGGACAGACAGTTTTAAAATATGCAAATCTTTTAAGCTAATAAATCCCATTTCAAAGATGACTTCTTATCAGAATAATTAGAGTTTTGCTCAATCACATTTCTGTAAAGTTTTTTTAATTTTCAACCTGCATACAAGAACCCATTTAATCATTTTTTTTAAAGGATCCAAGTTTTCTCTCTAAGAGACTAAAGGATGAATCTCATAATTTTTTATTTATTTATTTATTTATTTATTTATTTATTTATTTATTTATTTATTTGCATAGTTTCAAGAAGATTCACTAATACAACAGAAGCCTGGTTGAGCCTGACTAACCAAGAGGCAAAGGTGGAGGAAGTCTCTCCTGCAGCCTTCAGGAATGCCTTTGTTCGGATGTTTGCCAATATCTGGACCCTTGTTCTGCCAGATACCGGGGATTCCTAAGTTTTGGTATTAGAAAGTTTTATTTCAGAAAACTTTGGGAAATAAAGCCTAAGGGACAGATAACAATTGGCAAAGTATTTCTCCATAGACAATGAATACGCTGAATAAAAATTCTTCCTCCCTCACCCTGAGATTCGAAGTTAGGACAACAGAGATAAGGACCCCCGGTTGGCATTTACAACTTGTGGCTGAATTTTCTGGGGATTGTCTTGAGATAACGCTGGAAGGCACCTGGCTCAAGCTTTGGCATTTGCATTTTAACTAGAACCAAGGCTTCAGTTAAAGGAGGGAATTTTCTACTCATTTCTCCAAACAGGGAGCTGGTGACTCTGTTACAAACGGTGGTATATCCTGATTGAAAGTCCTTAGAGTATCTTTCCTTGTTTGCAGATAAACTAGTTGTTCAGGAGCCAACAAACCTAATTCAAAGCAAGAATTTGGCAGAGTAGGGGGGCGCTTGGGTTAGCTTGCACTCTGAAGGATTTCCCAAGCCCAGATGAGACTGGGAGCTTTCTTAACACTGAGTGCACAGGAAGAAAAAACACACAGTAGGAAGGCTAATGAGGGGCCCCCTGAAAGCTTACAAGGACTCCATGCCAGGGAGGGGCTAGGAGTGAACCCATCTTCTCCCTGTGGAAAGCAAACCTCTCGCCAGCTGTGAGGACAGTCGGGAAATATCTTCTTGGTTTCTTAACCACAGGTTACAATTTATATGACTTCTTGATACCTGGGTCATCTAAAGCTCTCAATGGAAATATGTAGTTCCAAATATTTGAGGTCTTGAGTAAGCTGGTAACCACGCAAGAACAAACAAATTCTCTCTCCTGGAAACCATCAAAAACTTTCCAAATATAGGAGAGGTGGCTCAGTGGTAAAGAGTGCATATTACTCTCTTGCAGAGAGGACCCAAATTTGGTTCCCACCACCAATCAGGTCTGGTGATTCACAACTGCCTGTAACTCCAGCTCTGGCTTCTACAAGCATTCCAACATATAGCCACACATATAGGCATATACAAATAATTAAAAATAATAAAAATGGTCTTTAGGGAAAAAAACTACCAAATATGTTTACAAAATAGGAGCTCACATTAATTCCCCCAAATAGTAGAATGAACCACCAGTAAGGAAGGTCACATGATAAAAGACTGAAAAGTAGTAATGATGCTTAGATAATGCAATTATTGTATAGATATACACACACACACTTTATAATTCAAAGACATAAAAGATGTCTTTGAAAATATGAGCAGAAGATAGTGAAAGGATTACAAGGAAGAAATTATAAAAGGACAAAGGAGAGTGAAATGAGCATGACCATGCCTGTTTAAAAATGGTTGAAGTCTGGTGGTGGTGGTGGTGGTGGTGGTGGTTGTGGTAGAGGTGGTGGTTGTGGTAGTGGTGATGGTGGTGGTGGTGCACACCTTTAATCCTAGCACTCAGGAAGCAGAGACAGGGTGATCTCTGCATGTTTGAGGCCAGCCTGGTCTACAGAGCAAGTTCCAGGACAGACAGGGCCACACAGAGAAACCCTGACTTGAAAAACAAACAAACAAACAAAAACAAACAAAAAACAAAACAAAACAAAACAGGGTTGGTTTGGGAGAGCTAAAAAGAGAAACAGCATACTGAGAGATCTTAAATTACCTAGAATATAGTCTATAGAAAGAGATGTATATAGAAACTTTGCAAGAGAAGTCAAGAGCTGTGTGAAATAATATAAAAGACTGACTGATAGAAATCCAAGCCTCAAGGACAGTAAAGAAACAAGAGAAAACAGGGGAAGAAAAAATATTAAAAAATATTAAAGAAATAATCAGTGAAGGGGCTGGAGGGGAAAGCTCAGTCAGTTAAAGCGCTTGCATGGCAAGCACAAGGACCCGAGTTCAATCCTCGGAACCTGCATTAGCATCAAAACAACAATTCCCATCCGTCAACCCACCAACAGTCAGAAAAGCAACACAACATCTCTGAGAGTGGTGACGAGGGTTTGTGATTACTCCAGAATTCAGGGGGCGGAGAGAGGCAGGTAGTTAGCTTACTTGAAGAGCTCCAGGCCAGTGAGAGATCCTTTCTAAAAATACATACACACGTACACACAATACATACATACATACACCACATACATACATACATACATACATAAATGTACAGAACCTGAGGAATGGAATGGTACCTAAGACTGTCCTCTGGTCTGCCTATGCATACATGCACACACACACACACACACACACACACACACACACACACACTATGATGACTAATCCTGGTTTTCAACCAGACACACAAGGGAAAAAGGAGTCTCTATTCAAGAATTTTTTCCATCAGATTGTCATGTGGGGCATTTTCTTGATTGCTAATTGATGTAGGGGAGCCTAGCCCCTGTGGGTGGTAAAATCCTTAGGCAGGTAGGCCTGGGGCTATATAAGAAAGGTAGCTGAATCTGAGCCTCGGAGCCGGCTTAGGTGGATGTGAGCCTTGGAGCAAGGCAGTAAGTAAACAGTGTTCCTCTGGTTTCTTCGGGATCCAGCCTTGAGTTCCTGCCTTGGCTTATCTCAATAATGGACACAGCCTGTAGGAGAAATAAACCCCTCCCAGCCCTCCACACCCCCAAGCTGCTTTTGGTCATGGTGTTTATCACACCAACAAGAAAGCAAACTAGGACACACACAGAAAGTTAAGAAGAAAGTAGAGAGAGGTGGAGAGGGTGGGCTGAAATTTTTGCACCCCTAGTGAAAAATAACAATGTAAAGAGACGGGGAAGCCCAGTGTCTTAGTCAGGGTTCTATTGCTGTGAAGAGACACAAGAGACCCAGGGAACTCTATTAATAAGGAACTTAAAAAGGCCCCATAGATAAAGATATCTTGGTCAAATTCTAGGACACCAAAAATTAAAATAAGATAGCAGAAGTAGCTACAGTTTTCTCTATAAATAAGAGAATAATGCCCCCAGGATTTAATGCTCATAGATTTCTTTAGTTAGATAAAACAGAAAAATTCCTTGAAATACACAAACTTTCAAAATATACAAAAAGTATTTGTGATAGCTGACCAAATTAAATGGATCATAAAACACACTCCATGTTCTAACAAAGCAATTAACTTGGATATCAATAATAAAATTATACTTAGAAGACACCTGCATGTTTGGAGTTAAGAAACTCACCTCCAAATTACTCATGGATCAAGAAGGAAATTCAAATAAAAATTAGAAAATATTTTAAACTCAACTTTTAAAAATACAGAAAGAAGCCATATTTGTATTACAAAAGAAAAAATTGGACAAATTCCTTTAAAAACATACATAACCATAATAGACTCAAGAAGAAATAGAAGACATGAAAATCATTTAAAAATGTTAGCCTCCTCACAAGTAAAAAACCTAAGCCCAGCTGGGATCTCCAACCAAACACTCAAGAAGGATTCTAATTTTGTAACTATTCTTAACATAAAAAGGGGGAATACTTTCCAGTTCATTTGTAAGGCTACCATTACCTTGATAGTCAAATTGGAGAGCAGAGGAAAGAAGGAAATATGTCAGTATTAGTTATAAACATAGTACAAAATCCAAATAAAATGAGCAACTCCAGCATAAGAAAGCCAGTTGTTACAGTCTCAACGTGGTTTGTCCTAGGAATGTTAAGTTGATTTAAAACTGAAATACTGATCAATATAATGTAGCAAATTACATTGCACACTTACTGTACTATCAGAAAGTCTAGCTAGTTTTAGCAGGCTTGGAAAGACAGGGGAAAAAAATGTCAGATTAGCTGTAGGTAATATGACTACCTATGGAGAAAATTCCCCAAACCCTCAGACAAATAATTCAAGCTGGTAAGAGTGTTTATTAAGTTTGCCAGATACAAAAATCTAGATAGAGCTATTACTAGAGACTCGTTGCTGACAAAATGAAGAGTTTACTTTGTCTCATGGCTTGTGAGAACACAGTTCATCACGGCAGGAAAGGCCTGGGGGCCATTACTGTGAGGCGGCTGGTCATGCGGACCCACAGACAGGAAGCAGAGAGAAGTGAAGGCCACAGCTGCCACTTTCCCTCACCTTTCCCCTTACATCCCAGGCCTGGAACCCTGTCCCCAAGTTTAGGGTGTGCCGTCTCTTCTCAGATAAGTCTTTGGAAGCACCTTTGTAGACACACCCAGAGGTGTGTCTGGAGATTGCAAATCCAGTCAAGTTCACCATTAAAATGAATTCTCACAGATATCAATAGCATACTTTAAAAATAAAAACTAAGAGTTTGGGGCTGGGGAGATGGCTCAGTTGACAAGGACCTGAGTTTGATCCCTGTGAAAACCAACCAAACCAACAAATAGACTGACAAACAGCAAAGCTGGCCGTGGTGGTGTGCATGTGTGATCCCAGGGCTGTAGGAAGTGTAGACAGGAAGATCCCCGGGCCTCACTGGCTAGACAGTCTAGGCTACTTGGTAAATTCCAGGCCAGTGAAAGGCCCTGTCTCTGAAGTAAAAATCGTTGTCAGAGCCTAAGAGACGACACCCGAGGTTGTCCTCTGGCCTCAACACACACACAGAGTTCGGAGAAAGTGTTCCAAAATGAGATTTTTAAATTGTAATTTACAACACCATCAAAAATGAAAGCAAACCAGGCGGTGGTGGCACATGCCTTTAATCTCAGCACTCGGGAGGCAGAGCCAGGCGGATCTCTGTGAGTTCGAGACCAGCCTGGTCTACAAAGCGAGTTCCAGGAAAGGCACCAAAACTACACAGAGAAACCCTGTCTCGAGAAACCAAAATAAATAAATAAATAAATAAATAAATAAATAAATAAATAAATAAATAAAAGCAATATACTTAAGAAAAACGTACAGAACCCTCATAGGGAAAATGACAATATGTAACAAAAAGATAAACAAATGCATGTACAGCTAGAATTTGCTATGAATTAGTTAACTCAGTGTTTCCTAGAATCTATAAAATCAACACAAGGCCAACTGAACTTGAAAGAGATCCCCCCCAATGTCCCCATTTGGGGGTGTGGGTATGCACACAACCAGACAATTGTATTTGCAATGCTCGGGGAGGGGTAAAGGTAATCTTGAACAATGGAGCCAGGAGAGGAAGGAGTCATCCAAGTGATTGTAAAGAATTACTATATAGAATATTAATTAAAACATTGGTGTGGGGGCAGGAAAGATGGCTCAGTGGTTAATGGCACTGACTGCTCTCGCGAAGGACCCGGGTTCAAATCCCAGCACCCACATGGCAGCTAACAACTGTCTGTAACTCAAAGATCTGACCTGCAGGCAAAACACCAATGCATATAAAATAAAAGTAAATAATTTTTTTTAAATGGTGTATAATTTTAGGAGGAACCAGAACAGAGAGCACCTATGTGGGTTATGACAGAGAAGGCATTATGAGAGTGAAGAATGGACTTTAAAAATGGTGCTGGGGACATAGCTCAATGGCTGTGTGGCTGTCCAATGTGTTCAAGCTAACACACACACACACACACACACACACACACAGAGAGAGAGAGAGAGAGAGAGAGAGAGAGAGAGAGAGAGAGAGAGAAATGGCACTAGGATGATAGGCTATCCATAAAGAAAACAGATCAGATTTGGTCTCCGCTGAAGAGCTTACATAAAAATCACTTCTGGTGAATGAAAAACTTAAGGGGGGGAAGCTAACAGTGATATTTTAAGAAATAAATAAATAAGGGATAATATCTTCACAACTGTTAGAAAATTGCTTTCAAGTAAGAAGTAAAAGCCAAAACCACAAAGAAAAAAAATTGTAGCTATCAGCTACAACATTAAAATGAAGTGCTTCTTGAGACTGGAGGGATGGATGGCTCAGCAGTTAAGAGAACTTGCTCTTAGAGACTCTAACTGGGGTTCAGTTCCCAGCACTCGCATGGTGGCTTACAGCTGTAACTGCAGTTCCAGGGGACTCGTCGCCCTCTGCTGGCCTCTGCAGGCACTGCATGCACATGGTGCACATACACACAGACAAAATATTTACACATAAAATAAAAATAAAAATAAATCACTCTTTTGTTTTTAATTAAGTGCTTATGAACACTTCTCTGATCTTCAGGCAAGTTTATTAGGGTACACAATATATCACCACACCCCTCCCTACTGTAACACGAATTGCTAAATTTGAGCCAGATTTTGGAGTAAATGCTGAAAGATCAGAGAAACAGAGCAGCCAGCCACTAGTTCTTACCTCTACAAAAGCTTCAGCCTAAAGAGAGAGAGAGAGTTCCTGTTTCCTCATGCCTTATATACCTTTCTCTGCCCTGCCATATTACTTCCTGGGATTAAAGACGTGTGTGCTTCCCAAGCAAAGGCATGAGATCTCAAGTGCTGGGATTACAGTTGTGTGCCACTACTGCCTGACCTCTATGTCTAATCTAGTGGCTGGCTCTGTGCTCTGATCCTCAGGCAAGTTTATTAGGGTACACGATACATCCCCACAGGTGTCTGTATGACCTACTGTCACTTACAGATACCCTCTTCAAACCCTAACAGCCCATTTCACCCCATTTTTTTAAATGAGTGGGGTTTACCCACACAGGTATTTGCCAAGATTTTATAAACTGCTCTGCATCTTGACTGAGTTTACCAGGCCTCATTCTACTGCCTAGGGACTTTCCTGGCGACTCCGATTCCTTCATTTTGTCCCGGTCCGGTGGCTTTCACTCTTGGTCCAGCTGCCCAGATGTGTGGCCTGGGGAAGGCCCCGATTTCAGTTCCATTTTCAGAGCCCCCTACAGCGCGCTTCTCCCCATAGCCACTTAAAGCCGCTACGACTGCCAACGGCATAAAGACAGCTCCCTCGGGCACCTTCCTTCTCATCCCAAACACTTGGGAAGACGGCAGAGGGGCGCAGTTGCTCCAAATCCATCACGGTACTGTGATTCCACATTATTTTAAGCTCTATGTCCGAGCGTCCCTCATTCACACCCCGTCAACCATAGCACGTTGAACTCCTACCCTGGGAAGTTCCAAACTATGGAAAAACTCTTGAGGGAAATTGATGGTTGTTTTGCTCTTGGCTTGAGCTTGGGGTAGAACGGGCATTCCAGAGAGCCGGTCCAGGACACCACCTGATCTGAATCTTTTCCTCTCGGGGTTCAGAATGTTCCTCACAGAGGGACCTCACATTTCACACACGGATGCTTGAAGATCTTGTTGCTACAACACAGACTCACTAACCATGGTAACCGGACCGGCCAAACCCAAAGTTGGACTACGTACATGGCATAAAAATCAAGTTGCCTTAATCTTTCATTTTTGGCTCATTTTTCGTAGCCACATCCTAAAACCAAATGGATTGAATTACTAGATGAGAAATAAATTCTGTCCGTGGGAACGGTTGCTATTGTCACAGAAAACACAAAGGGGGGTGCTTTCCAGCCATGCCTAAAAAGAGGTGAAATCACTGTTTTTTGGGGGGAGGACTTAAATTCTTACCACATGCAGGAAAATAGAGTCGGTTGTTTAATTAGACTGCCTATTCAAAGGCCTCTTGTTATTTTTAATTGTGTTTTAAAATATCGAGCCCAGGGAAACCTTTCCGGAGAGCAATTTGAAAATGTGTATTAAAGTCTTTAAAAACGTGTATAATTTTACCCTGTCACTCCGAGTCTGGGAATAATTACGAAGGCGCCCAGTGATTTACCTGCATCTGAACACTACGTTACTTTAACAATGAGGTAGAGGTGGGTTGCTTAGACGTCCAACATGGGAAATTGGTCAACTAAATGAATGTTTAAAGCTTAAATAACCCCCAGATGCTTCAGTGACCTCTGGATGAACTGATTCTGCATCCTCTGTATGCACATGTCTGAGATCATCATGAAGAGTACTCACTGTCCAGGCTCCCTGTGTAAGCCCACATGCCTCCCCCATCCCCCCTCACCCCACCACGACTCCCACGAGCTAAGCTTTATGCTCACCAAGAGTCAATTGTGTGTTCCCAAACCTGTTTGTACTGCTGTAGCTTTTACTGTAATTATAGAGTTTAATTAAGCAATGCGTACACCAATGAAATAACAAAGAGATTTTTAATTCCCCTAAAAATAGACTAGAAGTTAGAAAGGCTGAGTAAGTTGGGTTGAGAAGAAAGAAAAATTTAAAACACAACCTGCTGGATTATATAATAGTGGACAACAGTAAAATATTCTAAATCTCAGAGCCACTAAGGCTGTTAGGACTAACTAAAGGCATCCATTCTCTCGAGCCATTCATGCCAAAAGAGTCCAGGGATGGACTTGAGGTGTGAGCCTGTTCGAGTCCAAAAAGGGCAGGAAGGAGGGCCCAGGCCATCTGAGGTCACGCCTGAAGCTTTGTCGAGGTTGGATAAGGAAGGGCACTCACCTGTGCTCTGAGCTCTTATTTTGTAGTGACATTCTCCTTTCCAAGGACAGACATGTCATCCTCTGTACCCTTGGTTAGGGCCCAGTGTGTCGGCCTGAGTTGGACTCAGTCAACATTCAAACCTCGTTGAGGACGTGATCTGACCACTGAACTCGGTGTTTTTCTCCCAAGTTGCTTTTGGCGATCTTTCAGAATGACTTCTTACAATGCTGACCCTTGGACCTCCTTCCAGGATGGGACTCTGAAACACCTCAGGGGATTCGAGCCTACACTAACGTCTGAGACCCACTGTTCAGCCATTCAGTAAGGGAGGAGGTGAGCATCGCTTTTTCTCTGCGAGTTAACACTCCAGGTCAAACCTCACTGAGCTGAGCTCCCATTTTGCTTCCGGCTTTAATTTGCTTTGCAACGGTAGGTGTGCGACCTGACCTCTCTGGACTTCCGTCTCTTCGCCTACATTCTAAAGAAGCAATAGCCTCTCAGATTCTTTCCAGCACCAAAGATTTCCCTGTCTATGTTATGAGCAATGCTTTGCCATTAGAACCGTGCCGGAGGTCCTACCAGGTTTTACCGAGGGATGGTTGCAAAGAAGCATGCAGATGAGTATGTTGTATGTGGTGGGGTTGGGGGTTGAAAATAAAGACCATTAACTATATAAGGACACAATCAATTTCTAGTCTCAATGCCTAAGTAGCCAGTCCCTTCTAATCATCATGACCCCATAAACTGTTGGGGCAGGAAGAGGTACAGCAGCTTCCTACCACAGGGGGGAGGGGAGGTAGCCACTTCGGGCTACCTCAGCCCTTTCCTATCCTGTGCAACTCCACTGGAAGCCACTTTTCTTGATGAGCCACTATTCTGGGATGGCACTATCATGGGATGGCTCTATTATAATTTATTCTTCAAGCAATTTTGATTCTAGTCCAACCTTGACATTATAAAGAATAAAATGTTAACCGGAGAAGCAAATGATTGGTTCAGGATCGCCCTTTTCGGTGGAGATGGATCAGCAGTATCAGAACTCTGTCTTTCCTATGGAGAGCCCTTCCTAACGGTCCATCAAACTGGGTCCGTTTCTAAGACTGCTAGACTCCGGGCCCCGGAGTAGCAGAGGTTCCCTGTTGAAAGCCTCCTTTGTTTTGTGTGGTAAAAAAATATCCAAGGAAGGAGAGTGTTGCCTTTATTCCTCCAGGGATGTGGAGAATTTCCAAGCCCACCCTCCTGGGTCACCTGTCATACCTCTTGAGGTAAATATAAAGGATAACCACTGCGATCTGGCCAGCTCCCTCCACACATGCTGTTTTATTCAGAGTGGGGGTCTACCAACTTTATATGTGAAATGTTAATTAAGCTAATGACAGTTGTAGCCACCACCATACGCAAACCTTTCCTGGGGCCTGCAGATCTGTCTGTGTACATCTGATGCACTCTCTTCATGGGGTTTCTTTACTCATGTCTGTTTATTCTCTTTCCAGAGCCCTGTGTTTATCCCAAATGGCAGCCTTCCATCCTCTTGTGCAAAACAACTCATCTTTCCTTCTTCGAACCTGTTCCACCCTCACAAGTCTCGCTTCCACTAAATTCAGTTCCTTGAGACCTGACGGCGAGATTCAAGGGGCTCTTCTCCCGCTAATCGAGTGTCAGTGATGAGAACAGTGACAGCCCAGCTCTCTGGTGGAAACGGAGCAGCCACTTGGCCTGTGGGAGGCCCAGGTCTAGACCTTCCTTGCTTCCCAAGAGACTCATGAAATAAGGGCCATCTCCCATGGTCTTAACCCAGAGAAGGTCAGTTGTCACCCAAGGGCACACTTGAGAATGAGGATGTGGGGCACAGTCCCAGAGCCAAAGTCGGTCTCAAATGCCCACAGTTCACTGCTGTGGTGCCACCCGCCTGGTCCCCCTTCCCCTGTCCCCACCTCCCATCCTGCTTCTCTCAGACCTGCTGTTCCTTCCCAGGCCTGTTTCAGTCCCCTTAAGCAGAGCAGCCAGAATTTACTTACTTCTGTAGCGGTACTGGGAATGGAAGCCAGGGTTCCCTTATGCTGCTGCGTTCTTCAGACCCTCAGCCAACAGCTACTTCCTTCCCTGAGGAACTTCTTGCTGCCTTCCAGTTCCTGTTTCCTGTCACTTACACCCTCAAGAACGCTGCTCACATGTCTCCTTTCTCTGTTAGTCCACGGCATCCCCGAGACGCAGACTTCTTCCCCACTGCATCTTGCTCAGTCCCTACTTGTGTGCCTATACTGTACGTTGGCTCTGCCGTCGATCAGCTGTGTGGCCACAGGCAGTTCGCTCAACCTTTCTGTACCCACCACTTCATCTTTAAAACAAAATGGCAAGTCCATAACATCTTCTAAATTCTATAGGAAATGAGTTACCTAACTGGATGAAATGGTTTAATAAATATAGAATACTTAGGAGCCTGCCAAGCATGCAGTAAGCATTTGTTGAATGTTAGCTGCTACTAGCAGTATTTGTATAAGCGCAAAAGATAGACATATGTTTTCTACATTTCATATGAGCCAACTTCTGTAAATGTCTAAACTCTGTTCACTACCTAACATGGGAAAAAAAATACAGTAACTGCTCACTTATACCTTTTTTGAAAACGTTACATTTTTACATTTTACTGTCAGGTGTGCCAGCATTCTCATGAAGGAGCGTTAAGTGTTACCACACTGAAAAACTTTGAAATCTAATCACGTTAGAAATGGTCTGCAATCAAGGGATGGTGGTTAACTAAATGAACCAATGTTTCCTGACTAGTTCACCGTGAAAGAACAGACTCATTTCGCTTTCATATTCTCTGTATTTTGCCTGGTGATGCTGGAGTTTCTTGCTTCTAAATGCAATAATCTCAACATTTGTAGCTATTTTGACAATAGCTACAATAAAGTTTATTCATCCAATCTTAGTAAAAATTGGAATAAATGTGGTAAATATGCCGTTTTCTTAGATAAAGCCTTTGGAAAAAGCCACTTTTGTATCAGTAACTGGGCTGGATTTGAAGCACAGATGATCCTTTTGAGGCTATAGTGATAGCGTAACTTCAGATCACTCACTGGGACCAATTACAGGAAGGGTGCTATGGAACAACCTAGCTCAGATCAAGGCTTGTACTCAAAAATAATAATGTTGCATTCTGTAAACTGTTCTCTAATGAGCAAATGTTTTACCACATCAGACCAGAATCTTGAATTTAACCAGTCTAGCGAGGTTTCACAGGCATTATGAGTCTCTTGAAAGATTTAGCACATGCAGAGGACAGCAAATATCAATTTAACATTTATTATGTACCAACTACAGCCACACATTTCTCAACCAAAACCAAACCAAAACAAAAAGCCCAAGTTCACAATGCTCCAAAATTAAAAAACTGTGAGCTTTGAAACAATGCCCCATTTCTACACCGATCTCAGGGGACAGGTCTTGTCAAAATATGCATATACTAAAGTATTGTATACTTCCATTCAGACTGTGTGCACAAGTTATATCTGAAACAGAAATAAATGTTGTAATTTGGCAGGAGTCCTGTCCTCCAGGAAGCTCATTATTTATATGACAATATTCCAAAATCTAGGGGTAGAAATGTGAACTCCAAACAGTTCTGGACTCAAAGCATTTCAGACAAGGGATGGTCAACCTATGTTTTCAAGTCACTTCTAGAGAGGAGAGATTAACCCTTGAAGCCTTTCCAAGAAGTAGTCTGACCCACTAGAGTGGGAAATACATGTGGTAGACAGAGCCGGCCAGCACGGGGCAAGGGAAGAGCTGCTGGGATACTGAGGAAGGCAAGAGAAAGCCTCCATTTCGTAAATGAAGAAAGGTCAAGAATTCCAACATCAGCGATGAAGTTGGGGCTGGGTCGGGTAGAAGTCAGCACATGAGCACTGTAGACACGGAAGACCAGGGCTTGTCCCTCAGAGGCGAGTCTAGGGTGTGCCTTCTAGGGTGGGGACAAATAAGTGTGTGGGAAACAGAAGTAGAGATTGGGCTGGGGCCAGACCATGGGGAGACTCAGAAGCTGATCTGGGAGCTCAGGCTCTAGTCCATAAACTGAGATTTTCTGAGCCAAGGGGGTGAACAAAACTAGGTCTTGGATGCTCTGGCTGCAGAGGTAGGATGGTTCTGACCCAGGAAAACCCAGAGGCCGATGAACATATTATGTATTCACCATTCCTGATGGAGAATCCAACTCCCAGTCTACCCTCTTACCTGCTGTCATAAAACATGAGAAGACATTTGTTTGAAACTAGAAAGGCAATAGATTGGGAATATCAGTATGATTTTCCAAAGGAGTAGTTGTTAATGTTTCTTAAGATCCTTTCATAATCTAAACACCTCTAGTGATATTTAAATGTGCACTACATACACAAACACACACACAATTATACAGTTTGCTGCCCATTTTAATTGACAGTTTGGATATTAATATGCTAATTAATAAGCAGGTGATTGGGGAAGGCTCTTTGAAAATTTGTTATTATTGTGTATCCATAATTCTCATGCATAATCATAAGTTTCTGGGAGCATTCCACCACCCAGAAAAGAACTGAAGAAAGGCAGGACTGAAGCTTTAAATGAATGGTTTTCAAGCTCTGTGCCTTACCAGTTCTCAAACTGAGCAAGAAAGTCTACCTTTAGAATTGTTCTAGTTTGTCCAAGTTGAAGCACACCCAATCTTTGTCCTAAGGACATTTCCCTTTTTATCTTAGGGGAAAAAATACTGGATCTTCTTAACCCTAAACTCTCTGTGACTCCATACTCAGTTTTTAAAAATACTTTTATACACTCATAGAATGAATTTTAGTCATGTACACCCCCACCCCTCCATCTTACCCTCCCTCTCCTACGGCACTGTTCTTGGCAAGGCCTCTCACATTCACGTCTTCGTTTTGTGTGTGACCCAGTGAGTTTGAGAGTCTTGCCTGAGAACGGGTGAGAGGTTACTTGCTGAAGTAGGGGAGCTTATCAATGGCTGCACCCCTGAAGAAAATTGCATTCCCCCAACAATCATTAGCTGCCCATAATCCCCTAGCGGACCATTACCAACAAACCAAGTACAAAAGACAATGCATTTAGGCCTTTTTTAAAATTATATTTTAATTGGTTTTATGAGTGTGTGTGTGTGTGTGTGTGTGTGTGTGTGTGTGTGTGTGTGGTGGGGGGGTGCTTGGGTGCCATGGCGTGCAGGTGGAGGTCAGAGGTCAACTTTCAGAAGTCAGTTCTCCCCTTCCACTATGTGGGGCTGGGGAATTGAACTCAACTGGTCAGCCTTGAAGGCAGGCCCCTTTACCTGGGGAGCCGTTTCATTGGCCCCAGGCTGTCTAGTTTTGAAGAAGGCACAGGAAGAGTTCTAGTTGTTTTCTCCCCACAAACCATCCTTGCTACCAACTGCACACAGAATACACTTTGCAAGCATTTCCAGACTTCAGGAAACTTCCAGACCCTTGCTTGGAGCTCGAGGTTTGGACCTGCCTGTGTGGGATGATTTGGGGTCAGAGAGAGGTTACGTGGGTTTAACTATTGATCCCGACCTGTCTGTCCCACTGTGGTGTCTATAATGAGGGGATACAGTTGCACCCCACAACTTGCAACTCTCTCTGGACCAAATAGACACCCGGGTCCTCTGTTTGGAGGAGTCACTGCCCACCTGAAGATTCCTTCCTGACTTATGCATGAGGAGCTTTGTCTAACTGTCGAGATTATGCCTCCTCAGGCAGGCTTCCTGGATATGTTTGAGATGCTTCTGGTGCAAAAGGTACTGTCTTTGCTGTTCCTCTAGCTCCTCACTGTCCAGGTCTTGAGGAGGCCCCAACCCAACCTCTGTGACAGTTCACATGGAATGAGCGAGGAGGGTCACGGCCCAGGACAAGGTTCCTAGCTCCTATCCTGATGCACCATAATCCTGGGCTTTCACTACTAGGGGTACATAGCAGATCCAGAACACTGGGTCAGCACACAAGAAAGGTGTTTCAGGCTAAGTGATTAGTAAGGCTCCTGGGACATGCCAAGTCACATACGCTTGTCACACTGACTGGATGACTCACTTGGCCTACGGACTCTTATCCTCACCTAAGCTTTACTGTTCAAAAGTCTGTTCTTCCTACCTGGAAAGTCACTCTGCTGGGCAGGATGCTAATTTGCAAGTCAAACACTGCTTGCCTTGAGCACAGGGCTATGAAGTGGGTGTCGGAGACAAAACACCCCCCCACACACACATACACACACACAGATGACTCTGCGTTATTAACCCAGGCAGCTGTGTTTAGTGGCTGTGGTAACATGGATACCACAAGCCTACAGACGATAACTGTGTCAGAGGTCATGGGTCAGAGGCCACTGAGCACACGTCTAACTGCTTGCTGCAGAGGGAGGGGTAGAATTCACTGGCAGATAAAGTGGAAGGTGTTTGCCAAATATGTCATTTCCTGCATGCAACCAGATGGTTGTGATTCATGTAAAAAAAAAAAATCCTTCTCAGTTCCATGGACAAATATTTCAGGTTAGTTACAAACTAGTCATGTGTTTGCTACGGTATGTACGTGTGAGAAAGTTCGACAGTGAAAAATTTAAAGCTCAAGTATGTGAAAAATATACAGTACTTAAACAGTTACCGCCCCCCCAAAGGTGTTCTGGATCAGTAATGTGTAAAACAGCTCTTCATGACCCAACGAAGGTCACGTGATGCACGTGATGCACGTACGTACGCTTCACTGTGGTCTCATCCTCTCATTTGGAAGCATCGGTTTTTGTTATGATGTTGAGAAGAGGAAGTGAACATTTATTAACTTTTTAAGAGAAGAAGGAAGGCAGGAGGAGAGAGAAGACTGGATAGATGGATTCTTGGCTAGCTACCAGGCCCAAGGCCTATGAAGGAAACAGTAAGGCCCATGGGCCAATATAGCTCTCTGCCCAACACCTGCCTCACTCGGAGCAGGAAGCAGGCCTCGGTCTCTCGAGTCACAGAAGGAAATGTCACTCTTCAGCACAGCCTAGCACACAAGGTTCTGGCACCATCCTCTGGCCTCCTGACAAGAATGCTCACTGACAGATCCCAAGATAACATAAGTCCATCTGGTGTGTTCTGAAGATCAAAAACAAATGTATGGCACCTCCCCTTCTTGGACCCACCCACCCTCTCTCTCAAGCTCTGACCTGCTTTCAGGAACACTTAAGCTCTGTGGGTAAAGCCTAGACTTGTTCCCAGGAGGGCTCTCTTGTAGGGAGATTTGCACATGGTGTATGGCATCTCGGGGTTCCACACCTTACCCACTCAAGAGACAAGACACTCCGCAGTCCCTCACACAGGAGAGAGGCAGCCTGGCCAGGAGGTCAGCTGTGTAATGACAGGATTGTTTTTCTACAATACTCACAGCCAGTGCTAGATGGAAGCCTAGCCCAGACCTTTACAGGAGGGAGAGTGTTAAGGCCCAGCGGCATCAAGCAGTGTGGGTGAGCCTCACCAGTCTAGCAGAACAGTTAGGGTTATATTACCAAAGCTGGGGAGGAGCGCCTTCATTTTTAGTGTTTTGCTGTGCTAGATTTTGGTCTAAACAAAAAGGAATACATTGAACCCAGCTCTTCTTCAAGAGAAGTTATAGACAGGGCTTTGTGGGTGATAAGACACGGTGGTGAGAGAGAGGGAGACGCCAGGCATCATTTACGTCCGTCCCTAGGCAGACACCTGTTTGACACGGGCTACACACCAAATAGAATGTACTATCCGCACCAACCCGTTTCCCCTGAATAGCAGGTTCAAATGCCAAGATAGATAGAGAAGGGGAAGGAGCCAGAAAGAGAAGGATTGGGGCGAGGGGCGGGGGTTCCCATTCTTCCTCAGGACAGGAGTTTGGCTCCCATTCTGTTTTGAACAATGGAGCCACTGTGTAAAACACCACATTACCCAGGAGAGGAGAAATCCAAGTGATTTTGTAACTCGCAGGCTTCTTCCTTGTTTCTTCATGGACTCCTGATACTGTGGGCTCCAGGTGGTGAGCACTTAATGCCCACTCCTACAGACTGTCCCTACATCCTGGCCTGGATTTTACTTCATTCCAGGAAACAGCCAGAGAGCAACCGGAGGCTCTCTGCCTCTGGATTTTATGACAAAAGAAGATTTATAAACAGAACTTAAGGGCCTTCCTGAGAAAGAGGAATTGGCCACTCTTCAGTCAGGAGCTAGGGAGTTATTTGCACACCAAGCAAATAGCTCTGGAGCTCACAGCAAATGGCCCCGGAGCCCTGTCATTTGCTGACCCTGGGAATTCACCCGTGACACCTCTGGAATTTGAAAATAGCTGTTAGGCACATTACACTGTGAGACTTACAGATTCTTCTAGAAGGGACGGTCATTAGAAATGTGCGGTATCAGTGAGGCTCCCGTGAGCCTGCCATGCTTGCTGGATTTGTCTCTCCTCAAATTGCCTGAGAGAACAAATACGGAGCTGAGAATCAGGGTTGGCCAGTGTCACGGGAAGCTAGGTTAAAATCCATGGTCAACCTGTGCTCTTCCCACAACCAACAAACAGCATCTACCTGAGCACCTCAGTGTGTGACACACCACGGCAGGTTGCTCCTTCAGGATTAGGGATCTAAGAAACCTCTTTCGATATGAAAATACTATGAGGAGAGGCAACATGTCAGGCTGTTATGGGCTGAGATCCACTCTCACCCCAAGTCATATGCTGAAGTCTTAATGCCTAGTATGTCAGAATGTGATGATATTTAGAGATGGGTTTTTAAAAGACGTGATTAAACACACAGTCCTTAATTCAATATGACAGATGCCCTCAGAATAAGAGAAAATGAGGATAGTGGTTACACTAAGGGAACTCGGGTGAGAGGGCTCATGGGAGAAAAGGCCATGTAGGAGGGTAGGAGAGAGCCTGAGGAAAACCACACGAAGGGCACCCCAATGTCAGATGTCCTTCCACCAGAATTAGATGAAGATAAGTTGTCGCTTAAGCACCTAGCCTGTGACTCTTGGGCTAATACACAGAGTACTTGTGCTTGATCTTAAACTATTGTCAACAGACTAAAAAGCAAACCCCGAAACTTCCATTCTGCGGAGGAATGGGAATCGTGGGGGAAGGGAGGCCTTGGTGGGGAAAACTGGGCAGTTGTGTAAAAGTGTGGGATATTGTCCCAGGGCTAGCCGTAGGGTCTCAGCTGTCTACCCTCCCTGGACTGTACTTGAGTCCCCTGTAATGTACTGATTCTAATTGTGTGGACTTCGTAAAGCTGCTAAGATGAAATAGGACACAGGAGGCGTACACAGTGCCTGGACTGAACCCTCAACATAAAGTGTGTCTTATCCTAAATTGCAGTTAGGATAATGGTGAGGGCCTGTGGGAAGGGGACTGCCAGGAAGCAGGCCTGTGGAAGGCAGAGTGGAGGTCGATAGGGTCCCGTAGCGTCAAGAGCCTAGGTATCAATTCTAGGCCTCTACTAATTTCATAACTAAGATGTGGCTTTGCCGCCTCGATCCTCCATTTCCTCAACTACACAGTGATAAGCTTAACTACATCAGAGGAAAGAAAGGGGAGGGGAGAGCTGAGAGCCACGTGGTCTTTTCACAAGTTGACTCTTGAAGGATTGAAGAGGGTGTTCCCTTTCCCTTTCCAGAGACGGCAATGGCAGGCCAACTTTGGAATCATACAAAAGGCCTAAGCACACATTCCCCTCCCCTCCCTCTTTTGTCTTGTTTGTGAAATAGGATCTCCCCATGCAGTTCAAAACTGGCCTGGAACTCACCATCTGCCCTTGTTCTCCCAAGTGCTGGGATCCTACATGTGTACTGCCAAATCCCCATGCCCGACCCTAATAGGTAGGAGGGCCATTTTCCAAGGTCAGCTTTGGAACCCTGGAGTGGCCCTTTGTCCTTCAGTGATCTTCACAGGGGCCTCTCCTCCAATCTTGTCTATACCCAGGAAATCTAGATCCCCTGTCCAGAGCAACATTCCACCAGACCCTACACAGCAGAGAGGCATGGGTAAGTCGGACCGTATGTTACTATAAAGGAATATCCAGGGATATGCCCTGGCAGTGCATTCTCTACCAACATGAGAAGGCTTCACCGCAAAAATGATTACATGTATTAGATAATAATTGACAAGTCTTTGAACAGAGCATGCATTCATTCAGGCAGTCAGCTCTGCCTACTCGCTGCCAGGATGCTGTGCTGTGCCTTGGAGTGGAGAGGGAAGAACAAGACACAGTTCTTCCCTGGGAAGAAATTCCTGAGTGGTAAAAGAAAATTCACAATCACACCATGCTCTTCATGTCAAATGAGCATACTGCAGGACCAGGTAAATAGCCCAGTGGGTGAAGTCCTTGCCGCATAGCATGAGGGCCCAAGCTCAGTCCCCAGGACCCGTGGAAAAATGCTAGCATGAGCTTTTAATGAATGCCAGGGAGGCAGAGACAGGAGGATCCCTGGGGCCCACCGGCCAGCTAGTCTAGCATAACTGGTGGACTCCAGGTCAATGAAACCCTTTGTCTTAGAGGAAGACATCAGAGGTTGTCCTGTGGCCTTCACATTGACATGTACCTGCAGACACACAAACACACACAGAGACTCGCAGGCCCTTTATGAACACACACATACACACACCAATGCATTGCTGTTGAGTACCAGAATAATCCCTCATGGAGATAATTGAACTTGTTCACCATCAATAAGCCATTGCTCACCTGATACGTAACACCATTTAGTGCTTTTCCAGATTCAAGGGCTCAAGTTCATTGCTAAGATGAGGATACTTCTCCATTCTGGGGAGCCAACTGCATGGCAGGCCCTCTAGGCAGACTTGTAAAGCAATAAGACAGTAGGAACTTATTTCATCTCTCTGGCCAAAACAAATCTTTGAAATGTGGATTCTGTTATTATCTGTCACTCAAATTGAGTGACTTGTGGTACTAGGGATAGAAATCATGGAGGTCAGGGAACTAACATGAAGATCTTCACAGAACCAGTCAAGTGTGGATACAACTGGCAAAAGTAGCTCTACGTTGGACAGTGGTTTTCTAATGAGAGTCTACAGGTCTCATGTATGGACATGAAGCAGAGGGTGAAGGTCTACGGATTTCTTCACATCCAGCTTTCAGGGTGATTTCACCTCAGGGTGATTCCAGGTTTGGGGGTACACCTATGGTGCCAATACCACACAAGAGGAGAGTAATATGAAGAGAATATGACATACGAGTGGTCCTTATGGCCCATTTTCTCTAAAGCCCATAGATGTCTAGAAGCAGATGGCTGTGTCCCCATCATGTAGCCCAGGCTTTTCTGCCATAAACTTGTGTCTCCCTTTAAGAATACTCAAGGAAATCAGCCTTACTAGCTGGGATTTTTTAAGATCATTACTCATCCCTGATATATGAATCATAACTGTACCTGCCTCGTGTGCTTGCTGTGTGAGATAATGATAGTGTTCACTCTGTGTCTGCTATTAAGAAACATACACTAGTGTCTTCTGGCGGGAAAGCATCACAAAACCAGTGACTAGAATATAAGAATCTTCCAGTGAGAGGCAGGGTGAGAATAGGTTTGGCAAACATTTCTTGTTTCGCTTTTTGTTCTGAAATTTTTAACTGCAGTAAAGTGTGTACCACATGTTTATCATCTTAACTGTTGCTAAATGTACGTATCTGTGATTTTAAAGGATATGACATTTCCGTGTGACCACAGTCAGGAATTTTTCACCTTCTCAAACTGAAACTCTACAGACATTAAACGAGAACTCGCCATCCCCACTGCCAGCCTCTGTCAACTCCCACATTACCCTCTGTTATCTTAGGTTGACTACACCAAGGACTTATACACATAGATACAACTCTTGGCCTTTGCTTCTGGCTTATTTCACTGAGTATAATGTATTCAACATCCAATCGAGTTACAGAATGTATCAGAACTGCATTTCCTTTTAGGGCTAAATAATATTTTAGGGCTAAATAATAAAATAAATAAAAAAATTTCAGGGCTAAATAATATTTCACTGCATGCACATACCATATTTTCTTTATGGACACTTGGATTACTTCTGCCCTTTGCCTATTACGAATACTGCTGCTAAGGACATGGGTTTACCAATACCTCTTTAAGATTCTACTTTTGATCCTTTGAAATTCCACCCAGAAGCGGAATTGCCGGGCTACTGTTTTCAACTTTTTTTCAATTGTAATGCTATTTTCAAAGCAGCTGCTCATTGTGCATTCTTACCAATAATGCACAAACTTCCAGTTTCCCCATGTGCTCAGCAATGGTTGCTATTGTTCGTATTTAGGTCATTACCAAGCAAAATGGGTGTGAGGTTTCTAAATATAGTTTTATGGCAAGCCATACCTCAGTTACCAAAAGATGAACACGTTCAGAAGATGCTCGCCCCCCAATCTTCACAACGTGGAGAGAAGCGGATGCGTTCCCGCCGCACGGGGTGGTGGACTTTAAAGATGACATGGGCAGCTGTCAGCGTTGATTGTTCTGTGACCGCAAAGGGAACTCCAACAGCTGCGACTAAATCTGGAGGAAAATGGTGAAAATTTCAACGAAAGTGAGGGAGAGAGAAAAGTGGGCAGGAGAGAGGGGAGGGAGGAGAGGGGGAGGGAAGGGAGATAGCAGGGAATGGAAAGGAAATAAAAAAGCTTCCACACAGCAAAGACAATTACCTGAATAAGAAACACAGCACACTGAACGGACAATGGTGTTTGCACATCCTACCTTTGATCGAAATTAATATCCAACACATACAAGCATCTCAATATAAAGCCAACACAACTCTCCTGTGAGAGGTCCACAACAATGTTCTCAGGCATGTCTTACTTCCTCCCTGAATACCTTTCTTTCCCTTAACCCTAGCGCATAAAATCTACATTAAAAATCTCTTAGTAAACTCCAACTCTACTTCAAGAAGAAAGACAGGCTAACCAAATAACCCATTTAAAAACGAGCAAAAGATCGAACCAACTTTTTTCCAAAAACGACATATAAAGACACAAATATTCAGCTGGCATATGACAAAATGCTCAACATCACTAATCATTAGGAAAATGCAAATCAAAATCATAATGTGATGGGTTTATCTAAATTGTTCTATCATCAATAAAACTCGGGGATCAGATATTGGGGTAAAAACCTGATCGATCAAGAAAGCAGCAGAGGAAAGACCAGCTGACCCTCTCTCTCCATGCTTCTCAAATTTTGAAAAGACCCTATTTCTAAGCCCCTCCCTATTCCTTTCTATCCTCTCTATCGTATCCTGGGTCCTCCAAAATCTCTATGGCTAATTCCAGTAAGCTAGTCATTGACTCTGCCTCCTGATTCAAGGTTAACTTTATTAACAGTCTTGGAGTGTCACAGTGAGATCAAATATTCTGAAACAATAATGAGCTGGGTTATAATTCCAGTACCCAAGAGGCTGAGACATGAAGTTTTATACCAGGTAGGATTACATGGTAAGATCATATCACTTCACACCTACAAGGATGATCATAAAAATAATCATAAAATAGATCAGTAGCTGGGTACATAGATACATAACAAATTTTGGAAAGGATGCTAAGAAACTGGAACCCTTTGACTTGTTGATAGAAGTGAAAGGATGAAGCTGCTGTGGGGAGCGGTACAGAAGTGCCTCAAAGGCAAACATAGATCTCTCATAGGACACCATAGCACTACTCCTGGGTACTATTTTCAAAATTGTTGAGAGGAGAATCTGAAATCGATACACGTACTCACACGATCACTGTAGCGTGGCATATAATCAAGATGATGAAACAACCTATACGTCCGTCGGGGGAGAAATGATGGGATGGTCAATCCTCACTGTCCATGTAGCTGGATTTGAAGTCACCTAGGAGACACACCACTGTGTCTGTGAGTGTGAATCAGAGGATTTAGCAGGGGTGGGGGTGGGGGTGGGGTGGGAACGAGGAAGCCAGTTGAAGCACCAGCCTTCATCTCTCTGCTTCTTTCCTTACTGTCCAGTCAACACGACCAGCTGCCTACCTCACACCCCATCACCATACCATCCTTGCCACAAAGACCTGTATCCCCTCAAACTGTGAGCTGAAGCAAACTCTTCCCTGAGTTGCTTCCATCTAATGTTTGTCATGACAATGAGGAAGAGGAGCCATACAAATGTATAAAGAAAACGTTGTTCATATATCAAATACAACAGCCTTAAAAAGAAAGTCGTGCCATACGCAAAAGTATGGCTGAATCACGAAGGAGTTTTGCTAAATGAAAAGGATCAGCCACAGAAAGAGAAATATTGTATGCATCTACTTATTTAAGGTATATTTGACTAAAATAGACAAAGTCATAGAAATGGAGAGGTTGATGATTGCCCATGCTTGGGGGGAAGAGGGGATGTGGAGGTATATTCAGTGAGTAAGAATATTCTGCTTGCTAGGTTCATGAGCCCTGCAGTGCACGGCCAAGCCTGTGCTTCACGGTCCTGTCGTGCATTCAGTCTTTGTTAGAAGGCTATAGCTCTTGTCAGAAGTTTTACTGCCTTTTTTTTTTTTTTTTAAGGAAAAGAAAGGGGAGTACAAACAACATTTACCTAGTTGTGCAGATACACTGACTCCCAGGCATCGGGAGGAACCTGGCTGGCTTCGCAGCCAAGATGCTAATGCAGAGCTCTGAAGAGTCAAAGTGTAAGCTAGAGACCCGAGTGCTCCCCAGTGAATGGCCTTTCTCAGAATTGAGACATGATCAAAAACTTTCCAAAGCCATCTCACCAGCTTTCCCAACACAGCATAATGAGTTGTGAGGGCTATGTATTATTTTAAAGTCTGGAACATGCAGGTCACTTAAGTGCTTACAAATAGGAAGACTCACGAGATATGGCTTTATAGTGTATTTTTAGATCAAATGCAGGTTTTCTGAAGCTTCAAGTTTTTAAGTTTGCAGCAAGGTTTCTTAAGAGAAAGTCAAAATAGGACATTGTCAGAAAAGTTTGCTTATAAAACAGCTAAATTGATCCTTTGTAGAGTTAAGGACACTTCAATCAATATTTTTATCAATGTTTTTGAGGAGAGAGAAGACAATACTAGTAATTAATGTATATTGAATATTTACTGAACACATTGTCTCGCTTGCCCCAAATTCATGAATTATGTATTGTTTTTCCTCCATTTAGGCTACTGAGGTTTAGTGATGTTAAGCAACTCAACTAGGGTCATGGGACTAGTAATAGTCAGAAGGTAACTGGGAACCCAAACAGTCCGGCCTGGTGTCTAGTCGTAGTGCTATTGCATTGTACCATCTCTCTACAGATTTGAAAACAAAAACAAAAATCTCGATCCAGCAAGACAACCCAGTGGGTAAAGGTGCTCGCTGCCGAGCTGACAACCTGAATTCAAGCCCCAGGATAACAT